>RJWJ010007201.1:0-58676 GCA_004363605.1 Indri indri | reverse complement strand
AAAAAAAAAAAAAAAAAAAAAAAAAAATGTCTACTTAAAAATGTCTTATGTCTAATACTAGATCTGACCCTCAAAATAATTTTATTCCTGAGCCAGAGAACATATGGAAAGTATACAGTTCTTGGCACACTTACTCTTTCCCTCGAGACCCTCTGGGAATCCCTGGGTACTTTCTCCCCATTATGGGGCCTGGACATGTTTTTAAACCCTTTCAGTTAACAGCATGACATAAATATATTCACAGAAAATGAAGGTACCTTTTCTCCCTCTGAGAAGCTTCAGGCAGCTGGGCCTGAGAAGTCCTTGGCTTGCACAGTTTAAAGTCTGCAGCCACAAGCAGCAGCATCTAAGAAGCTGCTCTTGCCCAGTTTGGGAACAAAAGCCAGGCGAAACTGTCCACACTCACTATTTGTCTTATAACAGAAAACCTGCCATGTGAAGGAAGTAGGAAGGTGTCCTCTCGACCCGGTTTTGCTTTATTCCTTCTGATCCCTCTCTACCCCCTTTAACCCTGGGAATGATCACAACTATTGGAAGCAACTGCAGTTTTCTAATCCAGACCCTCTTTTATGGGCATTTCTTTTTTCCTTTAAAATAGTAAAGCACAAAAAATATGCCAACAACTCTTAATCCAATATATAGTGATTTCCTTGGAAGATACAGATCAATCAACAATTCTTCAGCATCCTTCAGTCCAACCTCCAATCTTACAGAGAAGTCTTGTTTTCTTTTATGTACAACATTTCAGAACACAATAAACTCAGGTAAGAGGTTACCTGTATACTTCTTACCTTTTTAAATCAAATTATGGTAGAGGTCAGTTACGGGATTTTATACCAAAACCCTTCTTCTTTATTCTCAGGACCCATATGAAATAGGTTATGTATGGTAAATTTTACACCTAACTGAATATGTCCTATATTCCTTCCCACACATTTAACTGCAGCCTCCAATTTGGCACTGCAAGGCAAGTGGAGGACCAGGGTCTTGTGGGATTCAATATTGGCTGAATGATTAGATGACTCTCAGGGTGCCTTCTAACACCAAGACTGTGTATGACCCTTTAGCTTAAGGATTGACTAGGAATGTGGGCAGGAGACAATAGACAAAAGACTTAGGGCTCATTTGTGACACTGGATTCATATTCCTCCCTACAAAAATCTGATCCATTCTCGATTAAGCTCTTTGCAGTCTCACTTCTGCCCTGTCACCTATGCTTGGGTTAGACTGGCTGGCTGCCCTATTTGGACATGGCATTGCCAGAGATAAGCAAATGTGGGAAATGAACACATACAGGTTAGCAATGCTACAAAAATGGTTTTGCTGCTGGGAAGGTAGAAGGCCAAGGAGATTCCTGGACTGCCTCAGCTCTGGTGATTAATGCCCTGATTCCCTGATGCTAATCACCACTGTTGGCATCCAAACACCATCAGCCTTGACTCTTGGCCAAACAGTAGAGATAAAAGCTATTCATCCTTTAGTATGCACTGAGAGTGTACCAAGTACAGGACACGAACCAGAGGTAGTTTCCAACCAGTGGTTTCATTTGGAATAAAACCAAATAAAGCATTAAAAAAAAGAAGAAAGAGAAGGAAAATATCACTTAACAACTCTCCAAGAGACACTATTTAGTGCAGTTATAAGTCTAATTGATTCTATATAAACTAATATGATATAATCAAGATTAATACACAGATGAAGGCCAATAGACATATCTGATGGACCTCCATTTCTTCAATACTAAAAACCAAAGAAGAAAGCTAACAAATAAGAAGTTGATGGTGGATAATGTGTACACCCATGCATATGCATCAACTGATATATTTTTCTGCCCAGACATTTTGCAAACACACCTGGCCACCTGTCATTATTTTTAAAACACAAATAACAAACTGCTTTTGCAAATAGTTACTTGTGAGCACAGTTATCAGTTGAGGAAACAATTTTCTGCAGGTGTAAAAATTACATTTCTCAATAAGGAAAATTCAGATATAGTCGGTTTACTCATTAAGCCTTTAGAATTTAGCTTTGGCTTACTTTCTTTGGAGAGGATTCTTTCATTTTCGGTCCGTGAAAGTTTAACTCTGAAGCAAGTAATTTTCAAACTTTTTGGTTTCAGGACTCCTTTATACTCTTAAAAATTTCTGAGGAACCCAAGAAGCTTTTGCTTATGTGGGTTATTTCTCCTAATGTTTACTGTATCAGAAATTAAAACTGAGAAAAATTTAAAATGCATTAATTAAATTTAATAATTTAATTTTATTTATATTTATTAAAATGAATTTATTAATTCATTTAAAGTAACGATGGTAAAGCCATGACATTAAACCTATCAAATTAACATAAACAATATTTTTATGAAAAATAATTATATTTTCCAGAGTGAAAATAATTTAGTAAGAGGGTGGCATTGTTTTACATTTTTGGAAATCTCTATAATGTCTGGCTTAATAGAAAATAGCTGGATTCTCAATCTGCTTCTATATTCAATCTATTACAATTAAGTTGTTTTGGTTGAAGTATATAAGAATATCTGGCCTTACAGCTATGCAGTTGGAAAAAGAAAAGTATTAATATTTTAATAGCCTTATCAGATAATATTGTGGATATTCTTCTTTGATGCTACATGAAAACTCAACAAGTTACTCCAAAGAGTACACTATGGAAGAGAGGAAAAGAGTACCTTTAGGGTGGAAAAATGTGACAAACACTATCTTAGACAAGTGTGATGAAGGTTAACATCAATAACATCAATGATGATAAGCCATGTTGACATTACGGACCCTTGATATGATGTCATGAAAATGCTCTTGACCTCTGTGGCCTGCTCCCAAAAGCCTGTAATTTCAGTCTAATCATGAGAAAAACATCAGGCAAATCCTAATTGAGAGACATTCTATGAAATACCTGACTAGGACTCCTCAAAACTGTCAAGGTCATCAAAAACAAGAAAGGTCTGAGAAACTGTCACAGCCAAGAGCCTAAGGAGGCATGGTAACTAAAGGTAATGGATCCTGGATAGGGTTCTGGGGCAGAAAAGGACATTAGATCAAAATGAAGGAAATCTGAATAAAGCGTGGACTTTAGTTAATAGCAGTGTATCAACATGGGTTCATTAATTGTAACAAATGTACCCTCCTAATGTAAGACATTAATAATAAGGGAAACTAAGTTAGGGAGTATATGGAAACTCTCTGTACCATCTTCTCAATTTTTCTAAACTGTTCTTAAAAATAGAGCCTATTAAAACAATTGTTTTAACCTGACAAGAGGTAGTTTTTAAAATGTTAGTTGCAATGTAGAATATGAAACAGTATCAGCATACTTTTTGAATTCTGTTATATTTAAATCCATTAGTCTTTCTTGCACTTTAAATGGATCTTTTGTCATGTATGATTTTGTAAGAGCATGCACTCGTTATTGGAAAATATTGATTTAATTAGTTATGCAGATCTTCCAAATGTTGACACATTTAATTATATAACAACTAAAACATTCCATTTGTTAATATCACCATCAGTCTCATTAGAAAAAATATTTAAGCATTGGGAAGCTGTCAAGCTCATGATGGTGGAAACAAGTTTTCCAAAATTCTAATTTTCACTTGTTTGCTCAAATTTTATCACTGGCATCAAATATTATCGGTTGTTTTTCTTGAAATGACAGTCTTACTTCATTTATTTTCAAGAAAATGTCTGTCAAACATTGTGAGAAAATGTCTGCCAAATCTGAATAACTATAGTTTGTCTGTCACTCAGTCTTCCAAGTAAAAATGGTATTCAGGAAAAAAGTGGCTAGTTCAGCTTGAAACTCAAACAACTACACAAGTGCTTTTCCTCAGGACAACCATAATATTTGGTATACAGTAGAAGTATTTTATTATGTGTACTTCCCATTTCATTTCAAAGAATATTAAAAAGGCATGTTCTCAAAGTTTTTGAGATTCCACAAAATAATTTTTACTGCTTCTTCAAGGGTATTCTAAATGGAACTAGGTTTTTTGTTTGTTTGTTTTTTACTGTGAGTGCATGGGCAGTGAAGCATACAATATAGTTTGGTGCAACTGCCTTGATTCATGCCAAGGTGCCAGCATTTCACCCATCATTGCTTTTGTACCATTACTGTAAATACAACCAGAGTGAAAGGCAAAAAGTGCCCAAGTATAATTATAGAGAGTTTAGACACCAGAACCCCTGAAATGGTCTCAGGGAACCCTAGAGGTCTATACACCACACTTGTAGAACCACTGACTTAAGTAACCATATTTCTGACATCTGATTCATGACTCTCTGATTAAGCCAAATAATAACTGTATCAAGGTAAGCCCATGTCATGTCCACAGAGATGAATCTTCATTTTTCTTTGCCACAGCTCTGATATGGAGGGAATGGCAAGGAACTAAAACCAAACATATTATACTTTGCCTCCCACAGTTCTCTAAGGCAGCATTTCCCAACCTTTTTCATATCATGACAAGGAGAGAAAACAGTAATAATTTTACTAAGGAGTAAAGGGATGAGGCTGCCTAAGGCTTGAGGCTCCTGGCATGGAGGTAAAGGACCTATACAGCCTTCAGGAGGATGGAGGGGTCAGTAGCTGTACCCATTCCCAGTGGATCTGCCAAGGCACATGAGTTGGACAGTTGTGCACTAAGGTTTTTAACACAGTGGGAGGCTCTCAGGCCTGGAGGATGTCTGTTCCCCATCCAGTTTCATGCTTCATAAGAGTCTCAAAGCTTAGCTCGGATGTGGGAATACACAAAGCATTTGCTTGTGCTTCATGGTAGCAACTGAATTATGTTAAAGATTTGAGGCAAAGGCCAGATGTGGTGGCTCACACCTGTAATCCTAGCACTCTGGGAGGGAGGCCAGGGTGGGAGGATTGCTTGAGGCCAGAAGCTCAAGAACAGCCTGAGCGAGAGCAAGACCCCATCTCACAAAAAATAGAAAAATTAGCCAGGCATAGTGGTGTGCGCCTATAATTCCAGCTACTCGGGAGGCTGAGGCAGGAGGATTGTTTGAGCCCAAGAGTTAGAGATTGCGGTGAGCTATGATGATGCCACTGCATTCTAGCCCAGATGACAGAGCAAGATTCTGTCTCAAAAAGAAAAAAAAGATTTGAGGCAGAACTTGTCCAGAGCATTTTCAGATATACCATAGCGATTAAAAGCACAGAATCTGGCTCCCAAACTACAAGGAGTTCAAGCCCTCGCTATGCCACTTACTAGCTGTGTGACCTCGGGAAAGTAACTTAGCATCTCAGTGTCTCAATATCTGCACCTACAAAATGGGGACAATAATATTGTAAGTATCAAATGAGTTAATATAAATTTCTTAGAATGATGCCTGCCACATGGCTATATTAGTTATTATTATGATGATGATGCATGTGCTATAGGGTATCCTAATCGAGACTGCTTCTCTGAGCACGGCAGTGTTGAATTATACATTTACAAAGAAAGAGAATCCCAGAGATACCAATGGGCTAGATGTTATCCTGCAGAATTCCAGAGCTGAGGATCTGTGCTTGGAACAGAGACGGAAGACATGTGCAAAGTATAGAATGCCTGGGCCTTTTTCATTTTACTTAAGGCATATGTCAAAGGCTTCCAGTCAAAACCTTCTTTTACCTTATCAAAACACTATAATAGATTAGTTTATAAATTATATTTTTCCTTGGAAGGGGCCATAGTTCACAAATAATCATTACAGACTGTCAACCCATCCACCACTCCTTGTCAAAGGTTTTTTTCAGGATGGCGTTGGTCGTGGTGGTCGAGTGGGTCCTGGGCTTCGAGAGCCTCCCAGAAAACTAGGATATGCGATCCAAAGCTGGGACTATTCCAGACATACCAGATGCCTGCTTCTGCACCTTGAGTTGGATGTGTTTTTTCTTTACTGAACAGCTTTTGGCAACTACTTAGCTGGCTCATAAGATCGTTATAACCTAATTAAGAGTTTTAAGCTACATCTGAAGTTGAATGATTTCAATGGTTCTCTTCATGCAAGTATTCAATATCTGGATTGCCACAGTTACAAAGTTGCAAAGAAATGCAAAATCATCACAACAAGAAAATAGTCACAAATGAACCCACCACTTAAAAAGTTAGCCCTTCCTCAAATATCCCTCACAGCTTAATACCAGGACCTAACCCTACCCATCATGTCAATGTCTTTTGTCCGTCATTCAGTCCTTGTCCGATGTGATAAACATCCACAATTACAGTGTAGAAAAAGGGCAAACTTATTCATGCAAAGGCACTGACAAGTGAGGATGTGGCCGATCTGAAGAAGAAAAAATCAACAAGGATAATGACAACACAAAAACTTCAAAAGAAAATAATTGACATTTTCATGAATTTAAAAAGGTTTTGAAAAAACCGATAAATTCTTAAATATTTTTGTAAAAATGATTTCTTTTATGATTAAATAAGAATTCTGTTAAAAAAGTTATGCCAAAAATAAATAGAAATTTGTTCATTATTTATTCAAAGAGTTTAGCTTATAATTGCTACTATAATCCATACTTTTGTCAAATAAAAATGACTTGTTTTTATAAGTGTTATCTTCATTTTTCAATATAAAGTCCCAATCAACCTTCTTGCTCATCATCCTCATACAGTAAAAAGACTGAAGATAATTGGTCCTGGATAAGTGGCCTTTTCCCGGTCACTTGCTCCAAAAATAATGAGCATGTAAAAGGATATAGATAAATACTCAGTATCTGCTCCAAGAGACCATCTTTGCCTTCCTCCCTCAAGATTCAACATGCCTGTCTTCTCCCCTTCCCCGCTGGGTTCTCTTCTGCAGAAGGCAGAGGAGCTTCATCTTTTGGCTATACAATATTCTTCTCAAGTTTATTTCTCTGGCAAAATAAGTAAAACTTACATGGATGCCTTAACAGAATTTTGTCTGGAGATATTAGATTATCCTATTGGTTCTGAAGCACTAAATAATTACAAATTGGATTTATCTCTCTGGCTTAAAAATTACAAATTGACCCCGGTTGGAAGTAATTAAGGCACTAGCTTTTAAGAAAAGCACTTATAAAATGGCTGCGTATATAAATCAAGACTTTCTCTTTTATCAGAAACAACTCTTCTTTAGTTACCTAAAAAGTCAAGATAAATCAGGGACCAGCTGGAATGATTATTTATACATGTCAATTGAGGGAGGAATTATGTTTAAAGCGATGTGTGATTTGGATTTGTTTTCCTCAAGATTTACAATCAATAAATATATTGACTATCCATTGAGTACTGAGAATTTTAGAGCTTTTAAAAGTCAGAATTCCTATCTATAACTAATCTGCAATCAAGGTCTTTCTCACTTACATGAATGTGTGTGTATACAGGTATATATTTTTTCCTCTGTTGAATATATTATTTATAATACAGGTGTCACAGTTATAGAAATTCGGTTTCTTTGACCCTGACCCAAATAGGTCAGATATTATGGCATTAACACCTGGGCAATGAGTACGAAGAATGGAAATTCTTTTATGTCATGCTTCCTCAGATCATGGTGGCATTACTTCATCTTCCTTTTTCCCACATACTAACCTCTCCTGAAAATTTTTCTAAAAATGTCTTTTTGTTTGACTTTTACAAAACAGCCCTAAAACTGATTTTATTTTTGCTTCTAGCAACAGTTGACAGTTCTCTCTGAATTTCTAATTTTGCTTCAGAGCCCCTCTAAGTGCAAATTTTGTGCCAATATCTATAAAAAGCACATGGCAAATATAGATGAGTATTTCCCTTAATGAGACTTTTAAATCAGTTCTGACTCTGTGAATAGTATTTTAAAATCTGAAACAGGCAGAGAGGAAAACATGAAGTATTTTAACATGTGAAAAGGCCAATGAGTCTGGACGTGCCTGGATACTCACTCTCTCACACAGCTCTTCAAATGTGCAGTCGGCAACGGTTCCACAGGCTTTATTCAGCCGCAGCTCTCTGCCTTGCACTTTTAGAATCCTTGGTCTAGTTACTATGGGAACATGAACAAAGACTCAATCTTGTCTGGATAATTACTATAAAATTCATCTCTTACAGATAGGAAATGCATAGCTTGATGAATAATAGCACATGATTCAACACATAAATTAGACAAAATGCTGATACAATGACTGCCACTTGAGCGTGGCATCAACCCATATACAGCAATGGAACTTATTAATTGGTCAGTGGAGATTGGGCATTGTGTTCTAAATGTATTCTCTTTCAAGAGAAATTAACTTACGTACAATCATTTTGTTTCTGAGCCAGCTCATCAAACAACTTATCCATGACAGCCTCCACATCAGCTTCACTTGTGCTACAGTGAAAAGAATAATAGAATATGAAATTAATAACACTTGAAGCCAACATCAAACAGCTGCCTGAGCCTGCTTAGCTTTTTGCCCATAAAAAAAAGAACAGGATGTTATGCTCTAAATACAAACATTAGATTTAGAATACACTTAAAAGCAGAGAATATTAACTCTCAGGTAGATGATTCTGCCTTATTTGCATACACTGAAAGACTTCTGTGCTTCTAGCTGTTTCCAGTAATGAGACGATACAGGCAGAGTAAATCCATTAATACTATGTGTACACAATGAGAAGAAAGCTTCTGGCTCTCTCTTGCATGCAAAACAAGAGCAAATAGACAAGGCAGTCAAGCATCCAGCAAAGTATCCTTTGAAATCTCTACTGAGAGGGTACATGTGAAATTAAATATTGAAGCTGCTTTTAAAAAAATCGAGTCAAGCCACTGACTGAGAGGATCAAACATCCAGAATTAAATTACTACCTTCGAAATACCAACTTGATCTGCACATCAATAACTTTATCAGACTTTTAGTATAAGGACAATTATAGACCACACAGTTGCTCTCAGAAGTGTCCCTGTTGGAAATTCAAGAAAACTCTCTCCTTCTGTAATGCCCACCATTACAGCTACCATGAAGTTAGCTTCATCGCAGAATCTTTTGTATTCTAATTAGAAATCACCATATGGTTTAGGGAACTCACATATATAAATGTGACAATGCTATGGCCTTTTTTCCTCTCACTTTTTTTTTTAAAGAGGGGTTGATAAATTAACAGTCAATAAAATAAAATAACTGGCAGATGAAATAAACACTGTTAAAAAGAGCTTCAGATAAAAATGTAAGTTTACTTCAACTCTATATACAAACTTTTACAGGATGACCTTCTAATATGCTTAATTTTGACACATGAATCACTCTTATCTAGTTCTGGAAGCAATTAAATTAAAATTCTGGATATTCATCTTAATAAAGCTTCATTGAAAATTGATACGTCCATGTTGAAAAGCCAGCAGGAAAAAAAAAAAGGAAATTGATATGACAGATTATCTTTCTTTAAGCTTAAACTAAACAATTTTCTCCCTTGAGGTAATTATCAGGTGGTACGCATTTAATGCACGAGCACTTAATTTATCAACTGCTTCAGAGCAAATGTCTTTTTTTTTTTTTTTTTGAGAAAGGGTCTTGTTCTGTTTGCCCAGGCTAGAGTGCAATGGTGTCATCACAGCTTACAGCAACCTCAGACTCCTGGATTCAAACGATCCTCCTGCCTCAGCCTTCCAAGCAGCTCAGACTACAGGTGTATGCCACCATGCCTGGCTAATTTTTCTATTTTTTGTAGAGACAGGATCTTGCTATGTTGCCCAGGCTGGTCTTGAACAACTTGCCTCAAGCACTTCTCCCACCTCAGCCTCCCAAAGTACAGGTATGAACCACTGAACCAGCCACGAATGCCTTTAAAAGGCAACAAAGCACACAGTCATTATGAAGGGTTTGGAATTGCCACATTCCAAGTAATAACCACTCCCTGCCAAAGGATCTTAAAAATATCATTTGCAATGGTTAACTTTGTGGGAGAAATGCCATTTGACTTTCTTAAAACCTTGTATGACATTTGAATAGAGCCATATTAAAATAATAAAATGATGCCATAGAAAGAGTGATTATAGAGATAAAAAACAATTTTAAAGGAATAAAGAAATCACACAAACCAATGCAAATGTCAATGCCCATGCCAAGGACATGTATGTTTAGACATCATTCTCGAAAATTTATTTGGAACCAACTCCACCTTCGGTGTACACAAGCAAAACTGTTGGAGAAGTGAGCTATTTTCAAGGGATCTAGAAAGAAGAGAGCAACACTAGCCATCCAGGATGTTTGCTGGCTTTTAGAAAGTTAACCTCTCCTTAGGATAGGCACATTACTCAACATAGGGGTAGAACTGAATTATGAAAAATAACTAAGAAGACAGGTCTCCAAAAACATATTTAGTAAATAAACAAATGGTTACAAACTTCCTCAGTGGTGATTTCTTTTTGCTCTGTGCTCTAGTAGACCATATTATTAAAATGTGACTCATTAGACTTCAATCAGGGCCATATCTTCTGAGTCACCTTTAAAAATTACATGCGACATTATAGTGAAATTATATGTGAAATCACAAAATTATTTTTATTATAACAGTATCTTATAAGAATTCTATTATTATGAAGTTACAAAGGCAAAATAAAAAATTTTATTGGTGCTAAGTGGTTTAAAAATAAAAGTAGTTCACAAAAAAGGAAGCAGTTTATGTAGCTTGCAACTGTTATCCATCTAAGCCACCTTGCACTTGACCTCAGGGAGTTGGTGGGGTGGGGGCAGAAACCTCATCTTCATATTGTTTTAAAAGCAAAAAGCAGGAGAGGCTAGCATGTGCTTTTGGGTTTTCTAGACTATCTTCATGGATATAAAATAAATAAGGATAGCAAGAAAGGAATCCTTACCAGAAATGAATTATGTTCATAATCCCTTACAAGAAAAAACTTGTAAGGAAATACTAGTCTTTTCATGCTCCACTCAGACTTTAGGTTTTCTGACTTAAGACAATGTGTCAATCAGACTTTGTTAAATTTTTTAAGGAAGAGAATTAGAAAAGTAAACACAGAAATTAAAACTTGCCTGTCTGTACTAGCCTAAAAGATTAAGAGTTCTATTTACTATCCATTTCCATATCCAGTTTAAACATCTTTGAATATGTTTTGCAATTGTAGTAAAAGTTTTAGACAATTCTGAACTATTTCAATGTGTCACACAGAGAATAACAAAAGTTATCATTTGTTGAACAACTATAATGTAGCAGTTTATTTACTTATACCACCCCCATGTTACTCTGTAGGTTATGTTATTATCCCATTTTTACAGAAGAGAAAACTGAGACCCAGAGAATTAAGCTACCTATCTAATATAAATACATAAAAAGTAACTTTTCTGTATAACATAAAATATTATAAATAAAACAAATAAGGCAATATCAAACTGGGAACACAGTGGCAATGTTTATGGCATATAATTAATATTATCAATGTATAAAAAATTCCAACAGATAAAAAAGGTTCAATAGTAAAAAAAATTCTGGCTAGGCAGAGTGGTTCACACCTGTAATCCTAGCACTTTGAGAGGCTGAGATGGGAGAATTGCTCGAGACCAGGCCTTTGAGACCAGTCTGAACAACAGCAAGACCCCATCTCTACAAAAAATAGAAAAATCAGCTGGGCATGGTGGCGCGTGCCTGTAGTTCCAGCTACTTGGGAGGCCAAGGCAGGAGGATCGCTTGAGCCCAGGAGTTTGAGGTTGTAGTGAGCTATGATGCTGCCACTGCACTCTAGCCAGGGTGACAGAGTGAGACCCTGTCTCAAAAAGAGAACAAAAAATTCCAACAGTAGAAAATATCCCAATAAGGAAACTATCAAAAAACTCAAACAGGCAAATACATAAAAAGATAGCTCAATGGGCAAGAAGCATATGTAACATCATTTTTTCTTACTAGTAATTAACAAATACAAAGTAAAATCATAAGATGCCTTTCTTCTATCCCAACTGGTATAGATAAGAAAAAAGATAAAATACTCCAAGTAAGCCTAGGTATGAGAAAAAAGGACACTCTTATATACTGCTGGGAAGAGTGTAGAAGTGGTACAAGATTTCCAGGCAACCAGATAATATGTAAGAAAAGCACTAAAAACATGCATTTCATAACACCCAGCTAGTCCACTGACAGGAATTTCACCCATGAAAATACAATATTAACTACTACAAGGATGTTCACTGTGACACCGCTTCTAGCATCGCCAAAGTGAAGAAGAACCTATATGTCCAAGGATGAGGAACCTGGTTAAGTACATTTTGATACATCCCCATACAATGGAATAGTATGAAGTTTTTGAGTGCAATTTTACCCTCATAATTAAGGCACAAAGTTGATGGCTAGAGTGCTAAGTATCTCTAACTTTCTAAAGAGAACTACCAGTGAGCCACCAATAACTGGCCCACACCCAACCCTCATGGCTACAAGCCGGAGAACCAGCTTCCCTCGGATTGCCACCCCTCCTCCACCATACCCTCCTCTTCCCCACACCACAGTGTGTCTAGAAGGAGGGGGACAGGGACCAGGAGTCACTGGTCTTTGGGTCCAGTATTTGTGATAGAGCCTTTTCCCTCCCTCCCCCTTGGGAGAGAAGAGGATGATTTATCCTCCCCAAAGACAAGTGATGAGGGGAAGGGTTTTCTAAGAGAATCACATGGAAAGATTAGGGGAGCCTCGAAGGAAAAACTGGCATTGTTTTCCTTACTTGGATGAGCAGGACCTTAATAGAGTGAGAAGGCAGAAAGTGAGAGGTGGGGTGCTGAGCTAAAAGGAAGCAAGCCAGTCCTCACCAAAGACCCATGCAAAGGCTTAGCACTACCACATACATTCGAATGTACAGGTGAGGGGTCAAGCTGGAAACAGGGATATTGCTTGAAAATAAGACAAAAGCGGTTCCTTAGATTCCCTCCCTCTACTTGGACTGTTAGATTCTGCCCCTCCTCCACTCCAGCAGAAACTGGTTCATTTACCAGCTGGGGAAGTTTTAACAATGAAGCATGTGGGAGGAGATACCATACTGAAATCCTACATAGTAAACAGTGAAACCAGTAGCCCCTACCTTTTCAGCATCCAGAACCCTACCAGCAAAGCTTCTATCTCAGGAAGTAGACAGAAAGATTTACCTCTGGAGGAAACTGAACAGCCAAAAGAACGAATTGCAGATATTGACATTTGGGGTTCTCCACTGAAAAACCTGACCAGTCACCTTACCATCCTCCAGTGAAGCCCACCAATCAATAAAACCCTGTTTATGCATGCAGAGCTTCTAATCAGCTTTTTAATGCCTCATTCTTAAGTGTGAATGGACAACCTAGTACTTCCGGGGATTTAAGGAAAGCCTCTAGGATAAAAGACAAAAACCAAAATAAAGAAATACAAAAAAGATCTTAGAGGAAGCAAAGAAAAAATACAGAGAGCAGGGGAAGAACACACTCTAATATGGTTAGAGAAAAGACAACGTTGCATCCATAAAACAAAGAAGGGTGCTGCAAACATCAAATGAACAACAAAGGCATAAGAAAGAGCTCTAAATATGACTGCTAAGTCAAAAATCTGGGGAAATAATTGGAAGAAAATGTTGAGGTAATATTTCAGAAAATGGAGCAAAAAGATGGAAAATAGAAAATTAAAAGATCAATCCACAAGGTTCAATATCTAACCAGGGCCTGTTCCAAAGAATATGAGGGGAAAAAAAGAAGAAAAGAATCAAAGAAAAAATAAAATAAAATTTCCTAGAACTGCAGGACATGACTTTTTAAGTTGACAGGATTCAATAAATAGCCAGCATGAAGAATGGGAAAAAAAGCTCTATTCGAAGGCACATCATCATGCTATTTCAGGAAACTAGGAACAAAGGGAGAATATTCTAAAAACTTCAAGAGGAAAAAACAGGTCAAATATAAAAGGTCAAGAAACTGAATCATATCGAACTTTGCAACAGCAAAAACAGAAGCTTGAAGATAATGGTACAGTGTCTAAAACGGTGCAAGGGAATATTATTGTCAGATTATCCAGGGCCAAACTACGACTCAAGTAAAATAAAGACATTTTCAGACATCTGAGCCCTCAAAAAAATATTGTTCCCAGGTACCCTTCTCAAGACGATACTCGAGGGTGTACTCTACCAGAACAAGGGAGAAGAGTTCTGTATCTAGTAAGAGCAAGTAAGGGTCGCTTAAGCCAACCCTCCTGCTTACAACAACTGTAAACTCTGGACGAAATGCAAAAACAGGTTCCTGAAGGCATCAGACAGTGAACAGAAGTGGGCAGATGCTAGAGGCGAGCTGATACCTGGGAGAAGGGAAAAATATGGGGTTAGATACCCATTTTGACAGCTTTCAGACTAAGGACAGCGCAGTCAGTACTGCTCAGGTCAACAAAAACTCCAATAGAAAACCCTTCTTGCGTGAAGAACCAGAGGAGAGCTGAAAAGGCAGGGGAATCTCAGAAAGTGTTCCCAAATTCCCAATATATCAGAATCTTGAAAATTCTTGAAAAGCTCTGTGTGCATAAATACAGAATGAGATATTTATTCTGTAAAATAAATAAAACACATGTGTTTATAGTGTTTTATATGTTTTCAAACAATAATGTCATAATAAACAGTGAATCATTTTTCTACCATAGGGTTATACTAAAAGTTTCAACCGTTTTCTGTGTAACAACAAAATAATAGCAAACACATGGCTTATCACTATTATAAATTGATATACTGTGACATTATATATTTCAAAAACATGTACAAGTGATGGATACCTGATATAGACACTGAAGTAAAAAACATAAGAAGGAACACTAACACAAAATAAATGCTAAATACAATTATTTTAAAACTGAAATACCTCAAATATTTAATATGTGAAAGTTATCATTTTTTAAATTAAAAATTTCTAAAACACAAAGCATGAATTACCCTGATAGTCCTGATCTTTGCTGGTTGACAAATATTCCAGATGTAGGAAAATGTCTTTCATTTTGCACTGACACTGGGTCATATCATTAAGAGTGTGTCCTAAATTGATTTCAAGTTGGGTGTAAGGTACACGTTGCTTCATATAAGCTTATTTCCTTGTTAACATGTGTCTGGCTTCTTTCATTCAATATTATGTTTGTGAGATTCATGTATATTGATGTGTGTAGAAGTTGTTTATTTTTGTTGCTGTGCTGTATTCTGTTGCATGAAAATACCACAATTTATTATCATTTTACTGTTGACGAGTGTATTCATCTGTTTGGGCTGCCATGACAAAATATCACAGACTGTGTGGCTTAAACAGCAGAAATTTTTTTCTCGCAGTTCTGGAGGCTGGAGTCCAAGATCAAGGTGCTGCTGGGGTTGGATTTTAGGGCTCTCTTCCTGGCTTGCAGATGGCTGCCTTCCCACTGTGTCCTCACATGTCCTTTCCCCTTTTCATAAGAACACCAGTCCTACTGGATTAGAGCCCTACCCTTACGACTTCATTAAACCTTAATTACCTCCTTAAAGGCCCTATCTCCAAATATAGTTACATTGAGGCTTAGGGCTTCAACCTGTGAATTTGGGGGGGTTGCATAATTTAGTTCACAGCATTTGCGTAGTTATCTGTTTGGGGATACTATGAATAGTGCTACTGTCAATATTCCTGTTTATGTCTTTTGGTAAACTTATATATACATGTCTGCTGGGTATATAGCTAGGAGTAGAATTGCTGCACATGGGGTATACCTATGTTCAGCTTAGTAGATGCTGCCAAACAGTTTTGCCAAAGTGGTTGTATCGATTTATAGCCCCACCAGTGACGTACAAAAAGTTCCACTTACTCCAGCTCCTTGCCAGCACTTGGCATTTTCCATCTTTTCCATTTTAGTGATTATGATGAACATATTATAAATGACAATGTCAATGTAAGTTGCCTCAAATTATTTTTGGACATGGGTGGGACACACAAAAACAATATAATTTAATCAACAAAATAATCGAGAAACATTTTCTTAATAAAATGTCATTAAGGTATGTATACAATTTTAAAATCCATGCTTCAAAACACCTAAGATATCTTGACTTTTCTAAGTAGGAGATTTTAAGAATACAACTTTATTATAAACACTTCATACAGAATGCCTTTAACTTCAAAACAGAGGGGAATGGGGGAATGGCATTTATAATGCTGGAGTAGCAGCAGCAGTGAGTCTATGACTCCAGGGCCCTCTTGTTAGTTTTGTAGCAAAACCATTTAAAAAGATAGCAACGTTACCTTACACTAAAAAATCTATATTTAGAAATACAGCCATGCCTGTGAAGCTCTAAAGAACAAGATCAGCTAGTCTCTAAAAAGTCAAGCAGGTGGGACACAAGACCTAAGGTGGGCAATAGGCCTACTCAGAAAACAAAGGAACAAAAAATACACAAGGATATAGATTATACAAAAATACAAAGAGCAATTTAAATTAAGCTCAAATTACAAACATAATTGAAAGATATTCCAGCCTAACCAGTAAAATTTGAGGAAGTGGAGACACCTGGTAGCCAACAGTAACTGTATGGAAAGGCCACAGCATGAAGACGGCACTAAATTTAACATGATGTTTTTCAGTGTAAAAGAGGAGCTAAATTCAGAGTTTTCTTTTGTGGCTACAAGAATATAATGTCACGTAGCATAGAAGAAAATATCCTGTTCAGCTTTGTGCAGTTCCATTTGAACCAAAAAGAGGAATATCTTAAGGAAGGGTGACTCAGGTAGCATCACAAAGAGAATAAAGGAATTAAGTTCAGATGCTATGAATCGTGTTCCCTTTTCCTCTCCTGAGGACAGACAGAAACCGAGTGGGGATAAATAATTTAAGTGACTTCCTTTAATTCCTGTGAAACAGCTCGACTCTGAGAAATTGCGCCATCAGTGGGGTGCTACTATTAGAGTAAGCCTTTGTGCACATAAGATGCAAAAAAGAAAGCCTGCCCAGAGATAATCAAACACAGTCAGAGAATTAAAGTCATTTCTGATGAGGAAGCAGAGTCACTCTTTTCAAATGCTTTTTTTTAGGGTGATGGGGGGACTGGGCAGGAGGCCAGTAAGCCAGAGCAGACCCTGGACTCCTTTTCTTTTGTTCTGCAATCCCTTGATAAAACCTACCCATTTCGCTGCTTCTCTCACCTTTTGTTAAACTCAGAAACTGCAGTGGAGGGGCAGGTTTCTATTTTCTTTTGAGTAGTACCACTGTGTCTTTAAGTCAGAAAAGCCCTGGAACCAAACACTGTTTAGTTGCCAGGAAATTTGGCATCAACTCCTACAGGAATCCTGTGAGTACAGTACCCTAGATTAAAAGGCTGAGTGCTTTGGGAGTATGAGAATCATGATTTATTTTTCCATATTAAATTAGTAAACAGAGAAGAAAGTAATCAGTCATTCCCATTTTGAAAAAATTTTCTATAGCTAAAATCAGGCATTCAACATAAAAGTTAGACTCAGAGAAATAGAACATGTCAAAAAAGACCTTATTATTGCGGGATCATTTGAAATTCTCTACAAAAATTCCAAAACACTTGGAGGTTTCTGGAAGAGGGTCACGCATGAATTTAAATGGAAATTAATTTCTTCAAGAACCTCCCACTTCATTAGGATTGACTCAAGGGAACAGAATGCTACCCACACTTTGCTCCTTTATCCCCTTTCAAAAATCAACAGCTTGTTAAGGTATCAACAAGTAGAATAGGGTTGGCTTTCCTTAGTCCCTCTCTCTCCATGTTCTCTATTCCAGAGAGCCAAAGTTGATTTGACGGAGAAATTTCCCCTTCCTCTTAGAGTTCTTTGCCAAACTCCCCTGGCAGCAAGCCTTCTCATTCTACTGATTGCTTGTGCATTCATGCTGTACGGCTCTTTGTCCTCATACCAAACATAATCTGGGGCTGGAGGCAGGTCTAAAATTAAGTTGGTTTATACTTGCCTTAATATAAAACAGACTTGGTTGCATTTCAAACCCTGTAGGTTTGTTTTACATAACGGAATCACTTGTTAGAATGGATTTTGCCCTAGTATTTATCTTCTCAATCACTCAAAGGCTTAATTGACGGTTCAGAGATCCATTTCAGTCTCCAAATTTCCCACCCTTCTCACTCACCTGGAGAGTAACTTACCTGGTTCCATTAATCTTGACCTGTGTATAATGCAGAAAGTGGGATCTAGCACCTTTAGCTCTCAAATTCCAGACCTTCACCCCCTCTTCTCAGCCACAAACTCCATATAAAATTTCTATCAAATCTATATATTGTATTTTCCCCAAAATAAATCAGTGGCACAACATGTAGAATTACAACTTAATAAATCCAAAAATATCCTTTTAATGAAATTTCAGAAAGGCTATAATGACGGAAGATTAAAAAAATGAACAATAAAGATGAAGTTAGAGAGTAAAAGGCTTTAACCCCTCTTCAGGAGAAAAAGACGGTCACATTCACCTGGGAAAGAGAGGCCAGGGAGTTTTAGTAGCTAAAAAAGGTTCACAGCAAATAATTAAAGATGCTTTTCTTATGCTGGAGATTGACCTTGAGTTATAACTATGATTTATTTGAAGATGAAATAACAAGGAGATGAGACTTCTAAGGAAATCTAAAAACTTTTCTTCTGTATTTTTATGTGTATAAATATGCATACTATCTACTCACATACATATTGGATACATACACAACACAGGCAGTCCCTGGGTTACGGACAACCTGACTTACAGCATTCTGTACTTATGAACTGGCTCCCAAGCCTCCCTATAAAGATAATTTATAATTAAATAATTAAATTAACAATTCGGGAACCAGTTTCTTCTGTGTGTGTAAACAAATCCACATGGTGTAAACAGTTCCTCGGTGCAGCACCTTTACACTAGCGGCTAGTCTCGTAGATAGCTGGAGAAGTAGCTAGTAGAAACGCAAGAACACCAAGAATCGGAAGATCCAAAGCCAAGAAAGTTTACGACAAAAGAATTAGCTGAAGCCTTTCATCTCATTAAAGCAGGATTTGCTAAGCTTGAGGAGAAGGATCCTAATATGGAGCGGTTTACAAAGGTTTACCGTGCAGTTAGTGAGAACATCAGCTGCTACGAGGTCATTTGTGATGAAAAATAGAAAAAGGCTGTGCAAACAACCTTAAATAACTTTTTCAAGAAACCAACTTCAGTGGTCAGTTCCCCTCCTCCAGCAGCAGAATCGAATCCTGATTCCCCAGCACCCGCTCCATCCTCTCCAGCACCATCTCCATCGTCATCTTCCTATTAATGTCAGCTGCCTTCTTGCCTCAAGAACACTCCTTCCAGTAAGACACTGATGCAACATTAGGTGAGTGTTGGCCTTTAATATTCTTTTTTGAAATTTCTCCTATCTCCTATCTAAACTTTTTGTATAAGTTTGTTTTTATGTTCTGTTTGTTTCAATTAAAAGAAAGAGCACAATAGTTTCTGTAACTTATGACAGCACAAGGGTATTATTATAATTATTACAGTATATATTGTATTATCATTACCACACAGGAGCCATTACAGTATTG
This sequence comes from Indri indri, assembly GCA_004363605.1. NCBI lineage: Eukaryota > Metazoa > Chordata > Mammalia > Primates > Indriidae > Indri > Indri indri. The sequence goes on along the minus strand of RJWJ010007201.1, from coordinate 39,227 downwards.
TTATTATTACCATATTGCGCTATTCATCAGGGATATGAGTTACATACAAATCTGACCTAAAGTCATTCTCAGAAACATATCTCACGGATAACCTGGGGACCGCCTGTATAAGTTACATTTATTTATACTTTACTAAATGAGTACAGCCATACAATTGGGTACTTTGTCAATGTGTTTAGCTGGATATTATTGGCCAGATCTATTCTGGTCCCATATAGCCTGCTGGAAAACAAACACTGTGATACGCTATTGTAATAAAGGAAGGGAAGATAAAAGGGGTACTAAACTGACTGATGGACCCTGACAGCAAAGTCAATACAAGGTGAACTTCTTATGCTGCTGTCCCACTTTCTAGGTGGTGTTCCAACTAGATAGTAAATTAATTTTCAATTCAGTGGTCTATGAGTAAATGCAAGATTAATTAATAAATATGTAGATTTACATTTAAATTATGTCAAATAGGACAATTTTGTGATTTTAATAGACATAAAAATGTAAAAAATAGCCTACCTGATTATGCCGTATGGGCTATAAATCAGAAAGTTGTGGTTGTTTTGTTGTAGTTGTTGAAAATATACAGCTATAAATTTGCAACAGTGCCTCACTCATTCATAAAGAATCAATAGGAGTTCTTATGACAAAGACCCGACTGTGCATCTACTTTTGAGAATCAACTGGGTTTCCTCACCATAGAGCCCTTTTCTTTCCCAGGTGTCCTTTAAGTACAGATCCATTACCATTACTGATTCTTCACTTATCAAAACATACAGCAATATATAATGCTTCCTTTTGATTTTTTTTTTCCTTTTCCAAGCACTGGAGAATGCTTCATTCTGAATTTGAGACATTTCAGTTTGAATGATACTTCATATTTCTCATAGAGATAAGTAGTTCTTCACTAAGAAAATAACAAAAAATACAATTTGAAAAATCACTGAAAAAATTAAAATGTTAGTTTAAAAAATCACTTAATGTAAAAGAAAGCACAAAGGAAGAATAGAGGAATAAAAAAGATATGAAACACAAAGAAAACCAAAAGTAAAAAAGCAGATGCAAATCCAACTATATCAATAATAACATAATTTATGAATGGATTAAACAATTCAATCACAAGGCAAAGATTGTAAGACTGCATAAAAAAGCAAGATTTCCTATAATCCCAGCACTTTGGGAGACCAAGGCAGGAGGACTGCTTGAGCCCAGGAGTTCAAGACCAACCTGGGCAATATAGCGAGACCTTGTCTCTACAGAAAATAAAAAAACTAGCTGGGCATGGTGGTGTGCACCTGTAGTCTCAGCTGTTTGGGAGGCTGAGGTGGGAGGATCATTTGAGCCCAGGAGATTGAGGTTGCAATAAGCTATGATAACACCACTGCACTCCAGCCTGGGCAACAGAGCAAGACTCTGTCTCTAAAAAAAATAGAAATAACAAAAGCAAGATCCAACTATACGCTATCTACAGGAGACATGCTTTAGATTCAAAGATACAAATAGGTTAAAAGTAAAAGGATGAATAAAAGACATATCAGGCAAACAGAAAACCAATACTAATAACAGACAAAATAGCTTTAAAACAAAATATGTGATAAGTGATTAAAAGGGCAGTTTATAATCATAAAAGGGTCAATCCATCAGGAAGAAATAACAATTACAAACATACATGAATCTAACAACAGAACCCCAAAATACATCAAGCAAAAACTGACATAATTGAAGGGAAAAATATATAATGTAACAATAATAATTAGAGAATTCAACATCTAACTTTCAATAATGGCTAGAACAACTAGGGAGAAGTTCAGGAAATATAAGATTTGAACTACATTACACACAAACTAGATCCAACAGACATCTATATAAACACTCTACCCAATAACAACAGAATAGATATTATTCTTAAGTGAACATGGAACATTCTTAAGGAAAGATCATATCCTAGCCCATAAAACAGAGCATAATACATTAAAAAAGGATTGAAATTGTACAAATTGTGTTATCTGATCACAATGAAATGATTATAAATTAATAACAAAAAGATATTTGAGAAATTCATAAATATGTGGAAATTAAACAGCACACACCTAAGTAATAGGTCAGGGGGGAAAAATCAAAAGAGAAATTAGAAAATACTTTGAGAAAACAAAAATGAAGATACAATATACCAAAATTTATGGGATATACTAACATAGTCCTTATAAGGAAAGTTATAGACATAAATAACTACATTAAAAAAAAACTATCAAACCAACAATCTAATTTCTCACCATAAGACTAGACAAAGAAAACTGAACCTTAAATAAGTGAAAGGCTAGAAATAACAAGGATTAGCAGAAATTAATGAAATAGAGACTATAAAAACAATACAGAAAAGCAACAAAACCAAAGCTGGTTATTTGAAAAGGTCAACAAAATTAACAAAACTTTAGCTACATGGAATGAGAAAACACTAAAATTACTAAAATCAGGGATGAAAGAGGGGACATTACTATAAAACTTATAGAAATAAAAAAGATCATAAGGGAATATTATGAACAGCTATATACCAACCATTAGATAACCTAGATGAAATGACAAATTCCTAGAAAATTACAAACTACTGAAACTGACAAGTCAGGGGAAAAAAATAAAAAGAGAAATTAGAAAATAATTTGAATATTTTTTAGAAATCATACACCTGAAAAGAGACTTATATCTAGGATATATAAAGAAGACTTAAAATTCAATAACAAAAGACAAATGACCCAACTAAAAAATGGCCAAAGTATCCAAACAGACCTTTCTCCTAAGACATAGGAAGAGTAAATAATTAGCACATGAAAAGATGGTCAACATCATTAGCTATCAGGAAAATGCAAATCAAAACCACAATGAGATACCATTTCACATCCACTAGGATGATGCTCGGGTTAAACTGTATCCCCCTTCCCAGTCCCCCAACAAGATACAAGAAGATAAGTAGAAGTCCTAACCCTAATTCAAATGTGACCTTATTTGGAAATAGGGTCATTGCAGATATAATTAGTTAAGTGGATGGACCCTTAATTTAATATGACTGGTGTCCTCATAAAAAGAGGAGAAAGACACACAGGAGGATGGCCATCTGACAGCAGAGGCAAAAACTGAAGTGATACATTCACAAGCCAAGAAACACCAAGTAATGGCAGCAAATAACAGAAGTTAGAAAAGGCAAGGATGGATTCCCCCTCTAAAAGTCTCAAAAGGAGCATGGCCCTGCCAACTCCTTGATTTTGGACTTCTGGCCTCCAGAACTATGAAACAATAAATTTCTGTTGTTTTAAGCCACCCACTTTGTGGTACTTTGTGACAGCAGCCCTAGGAAACGAATACAGATGGCTATAATAAAAAAAAGACAGATAATAACTGTTGGCACAGATGTGGAGATACTGGAACCTCCCCCCGCCCCCATTCACTACTAATGAAAATGTAAAATAGTACAGCTGCTTTGGAAAACAGTCTGGCAGTTCCTCAAAAGGCTAAACACAGAATTACCACATGACCTAGCAATTCCACCCCTCGGTATACATAAGAGAAATGAAAATATATGTCCACACAAAACCTGTACATGAATGTTCACAGCAGTATTATTCACAATAGCCAAAAGCAGAAACAACCCAAACATCAGTCAATTGATGAATGGATAAATAAAAAGTGTCTATCTATATAATGGAATATTATTCAGCAATTAAAAAGGAATGAAGTGCTGATACATATTGTAATGTGGATGAGCCTTAAAAACATGTTAAGTGAAAGAAGGAGAAGGCAATCACAAAGGATCACATCTTGTATGATTCCATCTATGTGAGATATCATTATAGGCAAATCTACAGAGACTGAAAGTACATTAGTGGTTGCCTGAGCTGGTGGGAGGAGGGGTGGAAAATGATGGATGGAGGATGCAGGGGGTAGAGAGCTAAAGGATGTAGGGTTTCTTTTTGGGGTAAAAATATGTTCTGAAATTGATTGTATGATCTGTGACATACTAAAAATCATTGAATTTTATGCTTTTTTTAGTGGTCATCATCACTTAGTGAATTGTGTAGTTTTAGATGGATGAATTATATGACATGGGAACTATATCTTAATAAACCTGTAAAAATAACTTTTAAAAATAAGAATAATATCTCTATCACATCTAACAAAGTTAATAATAATTCTCTCATGTCATGAAATATCCAGTACTGTTTGAATTTCTCTGATTGTCTCACAGATTTTTGTTTTGTTTTGTTTTGTTTTTGTTCTTACATTGATAGTTTGTTTGATTCAGGATCCACATAAGGTCCATACACTGCAATTGCTTGATAGATCTCCTTTAACTATAGTTTCCCTCTTCATCTCTTTCTTTTTTTCTTATTTATTTGTTGAAGAAGCAATTTATTTATGTCACTAAAAAAATTGACAGCCTACATTTTGATGAATGTACTCCTGTGATGTTATTTAACATGTTCCATTGCCCCTGTATTTCCTGTAAACTGATAAAATTCAGGTTCCATTTTTGTAGCAATTATTATAGAATTTATGATTATTAACTACAGCTATTAAATTATGAGAGTTTTGTAAAATGGTGATATTCTAATTCTACTCTAATTCTCGCATTCTTTTTTTTTTTTTTTATTCTTACCTAGAAAACTCCTATAAAGAGAAGCTTCCCCTCCTCAGTTGTTAAACTATACTACTATGTTATACTAAGGATCAGTTCTTTTAAAACAGGCAGGAAAAATACTTGATTCTTTCCTTTTATTTACCAGTTTTTCAGAATAATGGGTTAGAGACTTCCACTTCTGGTCATGACGGAGGAACGGGGCCCAGGCTACCCTCTTACCTTGAACAACTGGTAATAGAAACAGTCTAAAATATATGAAATAATAGTTTTCAGACACTGGGTAACAAAAAACATAGGATAGCGATCCCCAGGGGAGGGAAACAAATTATTTGAGCCCCAACTTACGCCTGCTGAGTTCCCAGGCTTCAGGAGAGGGAACGCGAACAGAGCCAAATGGTCTCTGTGAGTTGAGAAATCACTCACTTTTGGGGAGGCCAGAGCAGCTAGAATTTGCAAGGTAGAGTACTGAAAAGAGAGATGCACAAGGACAGAGGTCCAGTGGTCCACAAACGGCTCCCCTTGAGCTTTAGCTGAGTACTGACCTACGCATGCCTAAGAAGAAACCACTTGCCCGATCCCCAATGAATGTAACTTCCATATGTGCCCACAAGTGCAGATTAATTAGTACCAATTTGATGGTGAGCACATGTGGTGCTTGTTTTTCCATTCTTGTGATACTTCACTTAGTAGAATGGGCTCCAGCTTCACCCAGGATAATACAAGCACGCTTGTAGCTCTGACTTGGGTGGTGCAAATGCAATAGATGTAACCCAACCGTTTGTACCCCCGTAAAAATTTTGAAAGGAAAAAAAAAGAAAGAAGAAAAAAAAAAAAAAGAAGAAGAAACTACTTGACACTAAGGTGGGGGGTACCCACTAGATTCACAAAGCATTACCCCTGGAGCTCATAAATCGCCAGGAATAGTCCACGTTCCCTCCAGTCAGAGTAGAAAGCCCTACTATTAATAATGCATAAGGTACCAGGTAGATTTCTCAGAAGGGTATTGCTTCAGGAATAATTAGCCCCAGAATAAAGACACTCCCGTCCCACTTCATAAAGCCTAGCTTCAAAAGGGTAAAATTGTTTCCAAGTAACTTAACTAAGCACTGCAGAACAAAGCCCTCCAATACTTAAAGGAATAAAAAAAAAACTCTAGTACCTGACAATATAAAATTCACAATATCTGAAATCCAATAAAAAAACAAGTTTGAAAAGCAGGAAAATACAAGTCATACAGAGGATAAAAATAAATCAATAGAAACATAGAAACAGACCCAGAAATGACATAGATGATAGAACTAGTAGACAAATACATTAAAGCAGCGATATAAATATACTCCATATGCTCAGGAAGGTAGAGGAAGGCATGCATATAAGAGCAGACAAAGAAGATATTTTAAAAAATAAACCCCGCTGGATGTGGTGACACACACCTATAGTCCCAGCTACTCGCAAGGCTGAGGCAAGCAGATCACTTGAGCCCAGGAGTTCAAGACCATCCTGAGCAATGTAGTGAGACCTTGTCACTTAAAAAAATAAAAGAGCCCAAGTGCAGTGGCTCACACCTGTAATCTCAGCACTTTGGGAGGCTGAGGTGAGAGCATTGCTTGAGGCCAGGAGTTTGAGACCAGCCTGGACAACACAACGAGGCCCCATTTCTAAAAAAAAAATGTAAAAAAATAGCCAGGCATGGTGGTGCACACCTGTAGTCCTAGCTATGGGAAAGGCTGAGGTGGGAGGATCTCTTGAGCCCAGGAGTTTGAGGCTGCAGTGAGCTATGGTTGCGCCACTGCACTCCAGCCTGGGTGACAGAGCAAGACTCTGCTCACCCACTCCCCCCAAAAAAGCAAAGAAAGAAACCAAAGATCAGCTTCTAGAAAGAAAAACTCCACATCTAAGATAAACAATACACTGCATTATAATTAATAACAGATTAGACACTGCAAAAGAAACTGTCCAAAATGAAACACAGGAAGAAAAAAAAGACTGAAAAAATGAACAGAGCATCAGTGAGCTGTGGGGCAACATAAAAAGGTCTAACATAATTCCCGAATTAGAGAGGAGGGGGAGATGGGGAAAAATGTGAAAAAATAGGAGGAAAAATTCTCTAAATTAGATGAAAATAAGAAACCTTCAGATCCAAGAAGCACAACCAACTGCAAACAAAAAAACATGAAGACAACCACAGCAAGGCACATCATAATCAAATTGCTTAAAACCAATGACAAAAAGAAAATTTCAGAAGCAGCCAGTGATCAAACTTGTGTCCCTTGTCTACAATCCCAGGGCTTTGGGAGGCCGAGGTGGGAGGATCATTTGAGGTCAGGATTTAGAGACTGCAGTGAGCTATGATTGCACCACTGAAGTGAATTCAGCCTGGGCGACAGCCTTTCCTCCTCCCTCCCTCAAATGACTTACGTCCTCATGTAGAGAAGGACAAAAAATGACAGTAGATTTTTCATCAGAAATAATACAAGTCAGAACATAATCAAGCAACATCATTAGAAGGAAGGAAGAGAAGGGAGGGAAGGAAGGGAAGGAGGGAGGGAGGGAGGGAGGAAAGAAGGGAGGAAGGGAGGAAGGGAGGAAGGGAGAAGGGAGGAAGGGAGGAAGGAAGGAAGGAAGACCTGTCAGCCTAGAATTCTCTAGCCAGCAAAACGCTTTCAGAAATAAAAGCAAAACAAATGCTTTTTGAGACATAAAATATAAGAAAATTCATCACTAGCAGACTACCACTGCAAGAAATGTTAAACAAAGTCCTTCAAGAAAAAGGAAACCGATACCAGATGGAAATTTCATTCTATACAACAGAATGACAAGTACAAGAAACAGTAAACATGTAGGTAAATATAAGACCTTTTTCTTATTTTAAAAATCTCTTTAGGCTGGGTGTGGTGGCTCACGCCTGTAATCCCAGCACTCTGGGAGGCCAAGGCGGGTGGATCCCTCAAGGTCAGGAGTTCGAGACCAGCCTGAGCAAGAGCGAGACCCCGTCTCTACTAAAAATAGAAAGAAATTATCTGGACAACTAAATATATATATATATATATATATATATATAGAAAAAATTAGCCAGGCATGGTGGTGCATGCCTGTAGTCCCAGCTACTCGGGAGGCTGAGGCAGTAGGATCTCTTGAGCCCAGGAGTTTGAGGTTGCTGTGAGCTAGGCTGAAGCCACGGCACTCTAGCCTGGGCAACAGAGTGAGACTGTCTAAAAAAAAAAAAAAAAGAAAAATCTCTTTAAAGGATTATTGATTATTTCGGCAAAAGTAATGGCAATGTATTATGGGGCTTATAACGAAATAATAAAGTAATACATATAATAATATTATACAATAAAAAACACAGTTACATAATAAAATGATATAACAAAAATGACAACAGTAGCACAAAGGCCAGGATAGTATTAATATAAATGGAAGTAAAAGGTTTTTATATGTCAACTGGTATAATATTACTCGAAGGCAGACTATGATAAGTTAAAGATGCTTACTCTAAACCCTAAAGTATAATAACTACTGAAAGAAAAAGAATCAAGGAGGTATAGCTAAGAGGTAAAATGGAACCTTAAAAAATAATTAATACCAAGTCAGAAAAAGAGAGAAATGGGAATGAAGAACAGATGGGACAATAGAAAACAAATAGCAAATAACATGGATTAACTTTGAAAACATTATGCTAAATAAAAGAAGTCAGGCACAAAAGACCATATTTTATATATTTATATACAGTCATATATCGCTTAACAATGGGGATATTTTCTGAGAGATGTGTCATTAGGTGATTTTGTCACTGTGCAAACATCATAGAGTGTACTTACACAAAACCTAGATGGTATAGCCTCCCACACACCTAGGCTATATGGTACAGCCTATTGTTCTTAGGCTACAAACCTGTACAGCATGTTATTGCACGAATACTATAGGTAAGTATAACACAATGGTAAGTATTTGTGTATCTAAACGTATCTATACATAGAAAAGGTATAGTAAAAATACAGTATTATAATCTTATGGGACCACTGTCATATATGTGGTCCATCACTGGCCAAAATGTCATTATGCAGCACATGACTATATTACATCTTACATGATTCCATCTATATGAAATGTAAAAAGTAGGCAAAATCCACAGAGCCAGAAGGTAGATTGTCGGGGGTTGGAGGAATTGGGGGGTGACTGCTAATGGGTATGTGTTTCTTTCTGGAATGATGAAAATGTTCTTAAATTAGATAGTGGTGATGACTGCACAACTCTGAACATAATAGAAAACCACTGAGTTGTACACTTTAAAGGTGAATTTTGTGATATGTGAATTATATCTCAATAAATTCTCTAAAAAGTAAAGCAAAAAGAAAACAAATAGTAAAATGATATATTTAAACCCAACCATATCAATAATCGCATTAAGTATAAATGGTTTAAACTCCCCCAATTGAAAGAAATTGTCAGATTGCATTTTAAAAAAAACCAAATACACGGTGCAGACAAGAAACTCATTTTAAATATAAAGACAAAGATAGGTTGAAAGTATAATAAAAGGATGAGAAAAGGTATATCATGCAAATGCTAATTTAAAAAAAGCTGAAGTGGATAAAATAATATTAAGCATAGTAGATTCCAGAGCAAGGAATATAACCAGGAATAACGAAGTTCACTTCATAATGATGAAGAGGCCAGTTCATCAAGAGCACATATCAATCCTAAATATGTATGAACCTAATAATACAGCTTCAAAAATATATGAAACAAAACAGAACTATAAGAACAAATAGACAAGTCCCTAATTATTGTTGGAAATTTCATTGCCTCTCCCTCAATAATTGATAGAAGAAGCAGACAAAAAATCAGTAAGTTTATAGGAGACTTGAACAACATTGTCAACCGACTTGACCCAAATGGCATTTAAAAGTCACTCTACCAACAATAGCAGAATACATTCTCAAGTGCACAGGAAACTTGTTCCAAGAAACATCATATTCTGGGCCATAAAATAAGCCTCAAGAAATTTAGAAGGTTTCAAATCATACAATATAGGTTCTCTAACCATATGAGGTAAATTTGGGAATCAGTAACAGAAAGATGCATAGAAAAATCACCAAATGTTTGGAAACTAAACACATTTATGAATAACCCATGGGTCAACAAATACATCACAAGAGAAAACATGGCATATTAAAACGTGTGAGGTGCAGTTAAAGTAGTACTTAGAGGAAAATGTATAGCTTTAAAATGCTCATATAAGAGCCGAAAGGTTTAAAATCAACTTCAGCTGGGCATATGCTATATTATCTTCTGTCTTGTACAACTGTCTCCATATGGATATATTTCTTTATATTTTACTGCTAAATACATTTTATATTCTTAAACTGTGTGGTATTTCCCTATCAATATCATCACTATTCCATGTGACAGCATGCAAACTAGTATCCGAAGTAGGAATGATATTAATGTGATAGACTAAATGACACATGAGAGAATTCAGGGAACTGAAGGGGAGGAGTATAGCTGGCCCATATTTGGATAAGACCATAAAAACTTTGTTGTAGATGATAAGAGATAAATTGTTTCAATGGAGTATGCACACTGCTACAGGGACTCTGGGCAGTCTAGTACAAGGTACTAAAACAAATTACAGTCTGAAAGGAAGAGGGCCTGACTTCACAATTTTCAAGTTGCTTCTATTGGCAGATGTTTCAATAGTTGTTCAGTGGGAATTGAATAGGGAAATGCCTGGGCTGGTTGTCTAACTGGTGAGAAAAACTGAGACTGAAACTGTAAATTCCAATGTCTAGGATAGAAACACCTGGGATGGTAATGATGAGGAATGGAGAGGAGGTCCCAAGACGTCCTGGACACCCTGCTGAATCAGAAGGTGGCAACCTTCCAGGCAGAAGCTAGATCTCTGCCAAAGTTTTAGGTATGGGAAGGTGGGACAATTAAGCTAAGAAATGTTTTTAATTTTCATTGATCTGGTTCTCTCAGTTGAGGGTAGAGGAGCATTTGTTAGTAATATCACAGGCAAGAAACATGAATTTTTTTAATTGTAGGGAAGTATGTTTTAACGTGTAGAAGCTGTAGTCTCAGTTTTTACAGATCTTTCTTCTAAGAGCTATAACCTTGAAGCTCTGTGGGGTTTTTTGCCAGCTGTTGTATTTTTTTTAAATGGTGCTCAAAGACATATTCTTCAAAATGATTTTCTATTTGGAATAGATGTTTCCCAAGTGGAACACTGAGAGTATTTGAGACATGAAACTTCCATTAGTAAAAGCATTTAAAAAGAAACTTTTTTTTGAAATCTAGTCAAAAGATGGATGAGTATATGTATTGTATCAGCCAAGTAAAAATATGTGAATATTTGGGCTGTGTCTAAAAAGTTGTAAATTATATTTCTCACCATTTTCAGGATGATCCATAATCCTCATATATATGAAATTAAAATGGTCTTGAGACAATTTAATTGAAGTAGTAAATAACTGAACAACGTGCTTCAGAGGTGATTTTGTTGAAGTGGTGGAGGGCTTCGGTGGACAGGAGCCAACTCAAACAAAGGGAGGAAGCCTGGCTTCTTTAAGGTCTGAAGTCTGGCAAACACCCCGGGTTGAGAGAGACACTCCTCCATGGATTTTTCCTTTTCCTACACATCTTGCTGAATGCACCAAGAATGCAATGCCTGGACCATTTCTCAAGGTTGTCTTTGCAGTGAGCAACCTTGAGAGATGAGACAATGTCTCTAGAGACGAAAAGCAGACTTGCTTGCTTCTGGCTATAAAATGATAGATTCTGCAAGCTCAGAGCTCCTCTGCTGTAACACAACTCGTTGCCTACGCAGGAATCATCTGAGCCCTCAGCAAAACTCCCTCCCCTCCACCCCATGAGTCTAAGAAGCAAGAAGGGAAATGATACAACATGCTAATGCTCATGCTGCTATCTGCACCAAAACTAATAAGACCCTTTGTCTCTGACCCAGATCCCTTGTGTCTTCTGTCAGCATCCATGAAATATTAATAAGAGACCTATTAGCTCATAAGTAGGGTAAAATAAAATCCTAGGCCCAATGCCTTCTCCTACCCCTTTTAGTTCAGTTTAAAACTTTCCCTTGAGGCCTTAGCATCTGTGCTGGGGGCGGGGGGCGTTGTCTGTGTGTGAGTATGGCAGAGATGTGGTGTTTGAACAGGAAACCCTCCCCCTCCACATCCTTCAACAGACTTAGTAGAGAAAAGAACCTATACTACTCAGCTCTGGAATGAAAAAGAGAGAGCAAAGGTGAGTGAGTTCAAAGTAATGCCTCTCCCCAGGAAACCAGTAACCCCCTTCACAAAAGTGACAGTAAAATGTTCTGGGGCAGCATACATGGACCCCTCAGCAGCAGTGTCTCCTGTTTGAAAAGACATGCTTATTCCATGTATAAAATGATAACCTCTGGTATCATCAGCCCCCAAGCAGAGAGCTAATCTGAAGCAGTTAAATTCTCTGTAAGCATAAAATGGGGCCACCTCGACAAACAACCAGTTCAAAATAAATAACCAGTCCAAGATCCCATCCATATGCAAACAGGATGCCCAATGCTTGATTGATCTGTTTGGATGTTGGCGAACCATATTCCACACATGGGATATAGTGAGCCCTATCCACCAAGCAACCAGGAAGAAACTGTTCTCATCTCTGGTGTGATCATACATTTAGAACAGAATTAAAAATTGGACAACCCTGGCGTGTTTTAATCTATGCAAAAGTTTCGGTATTTGTACTCAAGCTTTCTGTTTGTAACTTGCTAAATTTAAATTCTCTGAGCTTGTTGTATGTGAGATTAAAAACTTTTTGGGATGAGCCAAAAATATCTGGAATGTACTTATAAAGGTGTTTTAGGATTTCTATATTTAATGTGATATAAAACCACAACTGAAATAGATTACATACAAACATGCAATGCCTTGTATGAATTAGTTCTTGTGGAATCTGTACAATATTAGGAATTATATAAATTGCTCCATGTCAACCTTTTGGGTAGTTTTTAAAATCTCTGGTAATTCCTAATATTATTCAGATTGTATTTTTTGGACATTTTAAATTAGCTTTGGAAAGTTAGACTAATAAAATACTAAGTTAATGAATATTTCTATTTAGTTAAAGATCATATATGGGATTCTAATTATATGAAATTCTGAGATAGGGCTTGGTATTCCCCGAAAGGGAAGCCAGAACTTTCTTTTCAGTTCTCAGTGAAATTGACAAGAGGGCAGTCTGGACTTGTATATTCAGGAAGCAATTCCAGATGTCTGACCCGAGGGTAATAAAGAAGAACAGGTTTTAATAGGGCAATATATAGCATAGCACATTAAAGTCTGTTATAGGGGAAAATTAATGTTTTTGTACAACAGTGAGATAAAAAGAATCCTAATTAAATCAAATAGTAACATGACCTTGGGAGATTTTTTTTTACTCTGTCATGAAAGAAGTTCTACCCAAGTGCTCATGTGAAACAATACACCCCTAGCATCCTGTCTCGGTATCCAACATTATTTTCACACTTCTGAGATGATTTTAGTTCCTAATTCTCCTCAGGGATACATATATATCGGCCTTATCCTCTGACTGAGATGTGTCCTCAGGCTCTCTATTCTTGGATATCTCTATTCTTGGACTGTGGTCAAGCTCCTTTGATGTCAAATTCATGAACAAATTTATCTTCCTTGAGAATTAAGTAAATTTATATATATGTTTAAGAATTTTGGCCGGGCGCGGTGGCTCACGCCTATAATCCTAGCACTCTGGGAGGCAGAGGCAGGAGGATGGCTTGAGGTCAGGAGTTTGAGATCAGCCTAAGCAAGAGCGAGACCCTGTCTCTACTAAAAATAGAAAGAAATTAGCCAAACAATTAAAAAAAATAGAAAAAATTAGCTGGGCATGGTGGCCCACACCTATAGTCCCAGCTACTCGGGAGGCTGAGACAGGAGGATCGCTTGAGCCCAGGAGTTTGAGGTTGCTGTGAGCTAGGCTGATGCCACGGCACTCTAGCCCGGGCAACAGAGCCAGACTCTGTGTCAAAAAAAAAAAAGGTTCATGATATCCTTTGTAGATTCTTGTTTCCTGGACTCTGGCACATTGTTAGAGTCTGTTTTCCTCCTGTATATGTTTCAGGATGAAAACTGAATTGCATCGGGTTAGAACTGTATTACTTTTATCAGGAAGAGGAAGGAGTTACAGAGGGTAAGTCAGAGGTAGAGAATGGCTATGCTTCAAGCAAAAGCAGCCTTTCCCCCTGCAGTAAATTCGAGAACCTTTTTGGCACTATGAAACAAATTTCATGATTTAGAATCAGACTATCATCTTTATTTAAGGAAGTTCCCATTAGGGAACTGTTTTAAGTCTTCCACATCCAATATACCTTGTGAAAAAACAGGGAACAAGAATTACCGCCTTTAAAAAAGAACAAAGATAATAATAAATTCATTTAATGGTACCACACATCTGGAATATCAAGAAATAGGTACCAAAAAATCAGAGAAATGTTGCAAATATCAGAAAAATAAAATAACCAATATACACAAACATAAAAGAAACTGGGAAGAAAAAGTCCAAGTTAAGGCAGAAAAATGTACTATAAGAATTTTTTTAAATTAGAAAGTACTTTAAAGACAAAGTACTTAAAGATAGATGAAGAACCTCCTATAATAATCATCAGAATATGAATAATAAACTAAAATAGTCCCCTTGGTACACTGTAAAGTATGCAATTTTAATTATGTGATTTTTCTAGCTAATTTCTGCTTCAAAAACAGTAAAGTACTTCTGCTTACAAGGTGGCAGAGACAAGAACTTTTCTCAACCTCTCATATGCACGTTGTCATCAAAATTTAAATTACCAGAAACATGCCTTTTAGTTAAATTACAATTAGCCCTCAGACAGATCTATTTACTGACAACCCACTATGTGCCAAACAGTCACCATTTACTAAACAACAGTTTGCTTTTATAAAGCACTTTTTCCTTTCCAGGTTCTCACAAAGGACATTTTAAAGCAAACTATATTTGTTTTTCAGAATTAACTGCACGTGCTTAACATATCTATTATTATAAATTGCTCCTACTCAGGAGAATCTTAGCTTTTAAAAGACAAAAATATATCCAGTTGTATTTGTGTATATATATTTAACATCAGTTATGTATGGAAGTCAATCAACAGTGATAAATACAAACAGATTGTCTGACAGAATAAAACAACAGTTTTTGGGGAATGAAAATGGAACACTTGTCAGACGATGTCCACAAATAATTAATTACTTTAGTACATTAAAGATATTCTCTTAATAGTAGAGGCTCCTATAACAAGATACTCATTACATCCTAACCATCTGTCATCATCCCTCCTCAAAAAACTAATTAGGGTTTCATCCAGTCACTTATTACAAATGATACAAATATGAATGATAACACAGTTTTAAAAAGTTGACATTATAACACTTTGTAGTTTAAAAATCACAATCTTCAGAACTCGCCTTTCACATTCTAATAATTAAACTAATTATTTTTCTCTTTTCCTGATTAATTATTAGACATTAAACTTTAAAAAATAAAATAAAAACAAACAAAAACTTACAGGTAGTAGAGTTTTCCTGCAGCAGGGAGTTCCCTTTTCCGGTAATCTATCCCGGAATCTAGCTGGACCGTATTACAATATTCCTACAATCCAAACATATAAAACGTCTTTTTAAACAAGTAGTGGCTCAGAATTATAATCTTTCTGTTATACTATGGTTTCTTAATTGTTGAAATTTTTCCTCAATGGAACAAAATGAGATTAGGGGAAAAAAGAGAACTCATGTAAGATTCATAAAACTGAACTTGCAATATTAAACATATATCAAGCCAATAAAATATCAGCTTAAAAATTAAGATTTGCATCATGCTTTCCTAAAACTTTGCCAAAATAGTGCTGTCAACAAATTCCTCAAATAGAGCATTAATTTTTTGTTTGCTTGTGTTTTAAATAGCCCAGTTGCTACTACCCTGGAATGAGAAGGTAGAGGCTACCAGGAAGAATAACTCATGGGTCTTAAGCAATACAATGGGAGAGAGGCAGTCTGCGAATTGGGCCAGAACACTAGTATCCACATTTTAAACCAAATGATCAGACTAAAATGATGCTATAGGTATACCTGTCCTTCACTTCTAAAGGCCTGCCACTGCCCTTCTCCCTTAATTTCCCTCCAGCCATTGAAGTCTTCAGTGTCCTTTCTTCCTGTGGATGCCTCCACCGCCCACTGCCCGCCCCCGCACACACAAAAAACTCTCACTATGAGAGCAAATGAACCTTTGCTGTATCTATCTTGGTCAGTTGAATGGGGAGGAGGAAGGAATATATATTTATATGTAGATGTATCTATATATACCTACATAGATACAGGCATACCTCATTTTATTATGCTTCACTTTATTGCATTCTGCAGATACTGCAGGTTTTTTTTTTTTACAAAGTGAAAGTTTTTGAATCCTGTGTTGAGCCAGTCTATTGGTGCCATTTTTCCAACAGCATTTGCTCATAGCATGTCCCTGTGCCACATTTTGGTAATTCCCACAATATTTCAAACTTTTTCATTATTACTGTATCTGTTATGGTGATCTGTGATCAATGATCTTTGATGTTACTATTGTAAACATTTTGGAGTACCACGAACCATATCCATATAAGATGAAGAATTTAATCAATAAATGTTGTGTGTGTTCTGACTGTTCCACCTATCAGCCATTCCCCCACCTCTCTCCTTCTCTTCAGGCCTCCCTATTCCCTAAGACACAACAATATGGAAATTAGACCAAATAATAATCCCACAATGGCCTCTAAGTGTTCAAGTGAAAGACTCACACATCTCTCACTTTCAATCAAAATCTAGAAAAGATTTTAAGCTTAGTGAGGAAGGTATGTCAAAAGCTAAGATAGGCAGGAAGCTAGGCCCCTTGTGCCAGACACTTAGCCAAGCTGTGAATGCAAAGGAAAAGTTCTTGAAGCAAATTAGAAGTGCAACTCTAGTGAACACATGAATGATAAGAAAGCAAATCAGCCTTATTGCTGATGTGGAGAAAGTTTGAGTGGTCTGGATAGATCAAACCAGCCACAACATTTCCTTAAGCCTAATCCTAACCCAAAGCAAAGCCCTAACTCTCTTCAATTCTATGAAGGCTGAGAGAGGTGATGAAGTTGCAAAAGAAAAGTTTGAAGCTAGCAGAAGTTGGTTCACAAGGTTTAAGGAAAGAAGCCATTTCCATAACATAAAAGTGCAAGATGAAACAGCAAGTGCAGACAGAGAAGCTATAGCAAGATATCCAGAACATCTAGCTAAGATCACTGATGAAGGTGTCTACACTAAACAGATTTTCAACATAGACAGAAGACCCTTCTATTGGAAGAAGGTACCACCTAGGACTTCCATAGCTAGAGAGAAGTTAAAACCTGGCTTCAATGCATAAAGGACAGGCTGACTGTCTTGTTAGGGGCTAGTGCAGCTGGTGACTTGAAGCTGAAGCCAATGCTAATTTACCATTCTGAAAATTCTAGGGCCCTTAAGAATTATGCTAAATCTACTCTGCCTGTGCTCTGTAAATGAAACAACAAAGCCTAGATGACAGCACATCTGTTTATAGGATAGTTTACTGAATATTTTAAGCCCACTGTTGAGATCTATTGCTCAGAAAGCAAGATTCCTGCTCATTGACAATGCACCTGGTCACTCAAGAGCTCTCATGGAGATGTAGAAGGAGATGAATGTTGTTTTCATGCCAATAGCACACATCCATTCTGCATCCCATGGATCAAGGAGTAATTTCAATTTTTAAGTTTCATTATTTAAAAAATACATTTTGTAAGGCTATAGCTGCCAAAGATGATGATTCCTTTCATGTATCTGGGCAAAGTAAATAAAAACCTTCTGGAAAGGATTCACCATTCCAGATACCATTAAGAACATTTGTGATTCATGGGGGGAGGTCAAAATATCAACCACAATAGGAGCTTGGAAGAAGTTGATTCCAACCCTCATGGATGACGTTGAAGGGTTCAAGACATCAGTGGAGGAAGTAACTGCAGATGTGGTAGAAAGAGCAAAATGGAAGCGGAGCCTGGTGATGTGACTGAATTACTGCAATCTCATGATCAAACTTGAACAGAAGAGGAGTTGCTTCTTATGGATGAGGAAAGGAAGTGGTTTCTTGAGATGGAATTTATTCCTGGTGAAGATGCTGTGAGCATTGTTGAAATGACAAGAAAGTATTTAGAATATTACATAAACTGAGTTGATAAGCAGCAGCAGGGTTTGAGAGGACTGAGTCTAATTTTGAAAGAAGATCTACTGTGGGTAAAATGCTATCAAACAGCAATGCAGCTACCAAGAAATCTTTCGTGAAAGGAAGAGTCCATTGATGTAGCAAACTTCGTGTTGTCTTATTCTAAGAAATTGCCACAGACACCCCAACTTTCAGCAACCTTGATCAGTCAGCAACCATCAAGACAAGACCCTCCACCAACCAAAAGACTATGACTTACTGAAGGCTCAGATGATTGTTAGCATTTTTCAAGAATAAAGCATTTTTTTTTGAGACAGAGTCTCACTCTGTTGTCCAGGACGAGTGCCTTGGCGTCAGCCTAGCTCACAGCAACCTCAAACTCCTGGGCTCAAGCGATCCTACTGCCTCAGCCTCCCAAGTAGCTGGGACTACAGGCATGCGCCACCATGCCCGGCTAATTTTTTTTATATATATATTTTTAGTTGTCCAGCTAATTTCTTTCTGTTTTTTTAGTAGAGACGGGGTCTCGCTCTTGCTCAGGCTGGTCTCAAACTCCTGAGCTCAAATGATCCACCCGCCTCGGCCTCCCAGAGTGCTAGGATTACAGGCGTGAGACACCACACCTGGCCAAGACTAAAGCATTTTTAATTAAGGCATATACTTTTTTCAAACAGTGCACATGTAATAGACTACAATGTAGTGTAAACATAACTTTTATATGCACTGGGAAACCAAAAAATTTGTGTGACTTGCTTTATTATGATATTTGCTTTATTGCAGTGGCCTAGAACCAAACCTACAATATCTCCAAAGTATGCCTGTGTAGATATAGATGGATAGATATCTAGATAGGCAGACAAACAGATACTCATTCCACTAGAACAATGGTGGCCAAGAGTTTCCAGGATAAGTCGAGAAACATTTACATGTTGACCTTTTTGTTTACATTCAAAATGAAAATGGCTTTATGAAAATTCAGGAGGAAAAAATTACATTTTAACAGCATCATTATTTTATTAATGAAAACTTGCATTTTTCAAACTTTTGGGTCCAAGGTAATTATGGAAGATGTATTTTCCTAAGATAATTGAAATAATCTCTCCATCCCAACATACCTTCTTACAATGCAGTGCTGACATTCCAAACATCAAGAAGTGAGGTCTAGTCCCGCCCCTTGAATCTTGAGACTACAGTGGAAACGATGCTATGCAGTAATAAATATATCCTATGTGACATGTGAGGCAGCTCCTACCTGTTCACTGGAATGCTTGCTCTGGAACCCTGAAGTGCTAGGTTAACATAAACTGCCTGGAGGCCACCATGCAGTGAGAAAGCTTAAACTAGCCCATATAGAGAGAGGCCCTGGAGAGGCCCTGAGATGACATGAAGACAAAGGTATTGACCCAGACGTTCCAGCTGTAGCCACTATCTTACTGAGGGAGCCAGAACTGCCAGCTGAGCCTTTCCCAAACCTCTGGCCCACAGAAACCAGAAGGGATAATAAAGCGATATTGTTTTAAGCCTCTAAATTTTGCAGTCATTTGTTACAAGGCAACAGATAATCAGAGCAGCAATATCTGGGCAGACTTGAGAAGCAGTCTTCCTCCCTGAAATTGCATCCTGTTATGCAAGGGCTATTGTACTACTATGCAAGGGCTGAGGGCTGTTCATCATCTGCACTCAGGATACAGACAGCACACAGCCGCAGTGAGAATGCATTTCTCCTCGTCCCGTGCTGCAGCCGCTGAGGGGCTCAGAGAAGTGAAATAGGGTGACCAACCATCCCCTGGGACTGAGGGGTTTCCCTAAGTCTGATGGATTTTTTCTGGATAGAGAACTTTCAACACTAACACTAAGACAGTCCTGGACAATCTGGGATGGTTTGTCACCCTGAGAGTAAAGACCCAAAAAACTGGGTTGGAAGGCTGGTGTAGGTACAGCATTTTGATTTATATATTAGCAATTGTGAATTCGATTAGCATAAAATAACACCCAAGAAGCTGGTCCTCTGGGGACGCCTACCAAGCTAAGCTTTTAAACTACACATTTGAAGAACAACCCCTGAACCAAAGTCGTGGCTCCCTGAGATGCTTGCCCTGAGCAGCCAGTTGGCATCTCCAGACAGACACCCCTAGATCATCATTCCAAGTCGCTCTAACCCACTCCCCAGGCCTCTCTTTCAGGTCCATCCCACCAGAAGGAAATACCGCATCGCCAAATACATGCATTCTACTCTCTCCTTGCTTCAGGTGACCTGAGTTTTAAAGAAGTATAGCCATATATCTCTCTTAACTTTGAGTAATGTAGTAAACCTAGAAAAAGAAATATTCCTCTCCCTTACCCCTGCTATAATTGTGGGAGTTTAGCCACTCAGTACAAAGAAAGAAGGAATGTTCTGTGTGACTGGTACACAAGAGTGCGAAAAAAAAAGAGCAGGAAATGTACTTGTTTAGCATGTCTTACTCTATCTCTCTGAGAAAAACCTGCCCTGGTATAGTAAACAGGGGCCAATTATTCACAAGCTACCTATACTACAGACATATAATACACAATGCAGCAATATATTCATATAAATATATTTTTTCCAGGTTCTCTGTTTCTTTTAAACTATAATTTATCTTGTATTATTCAATATTCCTAATTTAGTCAAAAATTTTCCTTATTTTTTTTGCTGTTAAAATATAAGATTAAGGCGGGGTATGGTGGCTCACACCTGTAAGGTAATCCTAGCACTCTGGGAGGCCAAGGCAGGAGGATCACTTGAGCTCAGGAGTTAGAGACCAGCTTGAGCAAGAGCAAGACCCCATCTCTACTAAAAATAGAACAATCGGCTGGGTGTCGTGGCATGCACCTCTAGTCCCAGCTACGTGAGAGGCTGAGGCAGGAGGATCACTTGGGTCCAGGAGCTGGAGGTTGCAGTGAGCTATGATGACGCCACTGCACTCGAGCCTGGGCAACAGAGCGAGACTCTGTCTCGAAAAAAAAAAAAAAAAAAGGCAAAAAAAAAGATTAATGGAAGTTATACAAGCTTCAATTTCTCTTTCTGGGTAACTAACTTCTCTATCATATGAGTGATTAAGCCCTACCAAATGATTGCATTTGTACAGTCACTAATCACCACTGAGGAATACCTAATCAGCAGCAAAAGAACTATAACCAAAGCCCGTGGATGTTAGCTCCTAATTGTCTGAAAAATATCAACACTCGGTTTATACATTTAAAAAAAAAACCCTCAAATTTTCAGATTTCATTCACCTACATTAGATTCTTCAAAGCACTGGGGGGAGAAGGACGAAAGCTAAGCTGCAAGTTGAGAGTGAATCTAGTCAAAAGGGCATGATCTCTAAGTAATTTCCTAATTTCCAGTGATGTTTACAAGACCTGTGACCTCTTATCACTACCAATGCTAATGTATAACACTAATCAGCCACCAAACAAAATTTATTTTAGAATACTCTGTATATTTATGTATACAAAGGACAAATACAATTACACGATCCAAAAATGCAGTTAGAAAATTGGGGGAGAAAAAGGAGGGAGGTTAACATACCCTTGTGAGCATACTAGTGAGTTAGAGGCCTCTGACTTTGCAAAGAAAAATGTATGACTAAAAGAACTGTATTACAGCAGTTTACATTGTCCTCAAGATCTGTTGTATGTATTTTTAGCAATCCTGAATAATATTATTAGAAAAATAGACATCTCACAAAAAAATCTTTATATAGCCTCTATTCCATTCCTAGTTGGAACAAAAGAATAATAATATTGTGGAAGAAATCCTTTAAAACCACAACATATTAATCTCTTAAGCAAAGATTGAAATAATAAATAAAGCAAAACAAAACTATATGTTTGGGCATACATACAAACATGTATACATATAAATGTACAGAAAAATGCTTGAAAAGATACAAACAAAATTTTTAATAGTGCAGGGAAGGAGGAATGGGATGGGATGGAAGGTGGAGAGAAATGTGGAGAGGGAAGAGTGGTGAAGGGGGAGCTTTCTAACCCTTCTAGAACATGGGGTATATAAATAAATGACAAGATATTATCTGGAATTGAGGAATGATGCTCTGGGAATTTTACTGGATGTTACTTGTACATATTGAGTCAGTAACAGGCTATTGCAAAACTATAATTACCAAATATTTAAGGGTGGTGGAATTTTTGAACTTTTATTCTATGCCTTATTCTGAACATGGGAGATATGCATAGTGGTTCAGAGCACAGAGACTGTAGACCTGAGTTCAGCTGCTGCTTTGAGATCAAAATATTTGATTTTTTTGAACCTCAGATACTGTACTGGTAAATTGAGGCCAACGATCCTATTTTTAAAGTTGTAGAATTAACTGTACAATAAATGATTATTTGTGTTATTTTTATTCTGTGACAGTGTCTGGGAGTGGGACCTGGGCATTGCTATTTTCTAAATATGTACCAGGTGAAGCAAATGTGCAGCCAGTGTTGGGAACCACTGGTCTACCATCTTTCCTGCTACTTGCGTTGGTTCAGGAGACTCAAACCTAAACCTGTTAGCTTGTGCCATTCCCCAGGCTACAGAAATGGGTTGTTGTGGTTATAATCAACATCATCAGGGTAGCTTGAGACTTTTGTTTTGTGGATGTGGAAATGTTCTCAGTCTCATGTCTTGGTCATGAGGAAACCCTTCTGGGGATGAAACTCCTATCTGAAGGAGGGTAGATCTGACAGATTTGAAGAGAAAAGAACTGGGGCCCCGTTAAACTATTCTTTACCCTTGTACTTTTCAGCCAGTAAATCCGCTTTATTATTTAATTGGTCTTTGATACATGTGACTAAAAACACCAATACACTCTATGCTGGTGGCTCCTAACTCAGAATCTTTGTCTTGGCTCCATCTCCTAGAGCTCCAAGCCTAGTATCTGCACTGACACCTGCACTTGGAGAAACCCCGAGATCCTCAAATTTAGCACGCCACCAAACCGAACGATCCTCCTGCCCACTTGCTCTTCCTCCACCTCTTTGAGGATGGCATGTTATAACCACGTGGTTGCCTAAGCCAGAAACCTGGCAGTTTTCGTGACTTCTTTCCCCTCGTTCTTTACCTTTAAAGCAATCAAACTCTGTTGACTCCTCCTCTGAAATATCTCTTTGATCTACTCACTTCTGCTTATCCTTACTATATTGCTTTTCTAGGCCACGTTCACATCTTTCCTGGATTTTTGCAACACCTGCTAACTAGTCAACATTTATTCAGTTTTTTCCTTCTCCAGCCTCTTCCCCACACTGGATCAGTGATGTTTTAAAAAATTCAAATCTGTCCTTGTCAATCCCCTGCCTAAATCTTTAAATTATTTCCATTTTATGGATTTAGGATATAATCCGTACTACTTAAAGTAGTTTACAAAGCCCTTTAGGACATGAGTTCTTGCCAGCTTCTATGTCCCCATTTTTTTTCTTTTTCGAGATGGGGGTTTCGCTATGTTGCCCAGGCTGGACTTGAACTCCTGTGCTCAAGTGATCCTCTTGCCTCAGCCTCCTGAATTGCTAGGACTACAGGTGTATACCACTGCACCTGGCCCATGGCCCCATTTTTGTCTACTCTTGGAGTACATGCAGCTGAAAGCATCCTAACTCTTATGCTCTGCATTTTCGCTATACTGAAATAATTTCAGATCCAAGTGAACCAACCTTTTTCTTGCATCTGTATATTCACAAGGATTGTTTCCTGAGTTTAAAACATTCTTCCCGGCCAGGCGCGGTGGCTCACGCCTGTAATCCTAGCACTCTGGGAGGCCGAGGCGGGCGGATAGTTCCGAGCTCAGGAGTTCGAGACCAGCCTGAGCAAGAACGAGACCCCGTCTCTACCAAAAATAGAAATTAATCGGACAGGTAAAAATATATATGGAAAAAATTAGCCGGGCATGGTGGCGCATGCCTGTAGTCCCAGCTACTCGGGAGGCTGAGACAGTAGGATCGCTTGAGCCCAGGAGTTTGAGGTTGCTGTGAGCTAGGCTGACGCCACGGCACTCGCCCCAGGCAAGAGAGTGAGACTCCGTCTCAAAAAAAATAAAATAAAATAAAAAAATAAAAAGCAGGATATCTGGGTTCTGGACCTCACTCTGCCACTTGCTGGGCAATCTTAGGTAAGATAATCTCAGACATGAGCTTCAATTATCTCCACTGTATAATAAGGTGGTAGGATAAGTGTTTCTAAGATCCTTTCAAACTGTGACACCCTGTGAGTACACACACACACACACACACACACACACACATTTATTGACAGGCAAGACTGGTACTCACTAGCATACACCAGTATGGTGCAACTGATCACAATCCAGCATTTGTTATGATTAGTCTGTCAATGCTTCGCCAGTTGTTAAAAAGTTTGAATGGTTGTCCTATTTACAGGCACTCTCCAAATTATAAAATGCCTATCGTGTGTGACCCTCTGCGCTCTGCCTTCCACACACAACGAGGACACTCCAGAATTTAAACAGGCTCTCTTAACCTCCGGTTACAACCTGGAGTACCGTCCCTTTCCTGCCGCCCCCCTCAAAAAGAGTCTCGATATATATGCCTTTCTCTATATTCCTCAGTTCCTACTATTCATATCTTATTTAATTCCAGGTCAGGTAACTTCTACATACACTGAAACCATTTTTAGCTTTCTTCCTCTGCCCTCCCCTTCTCCCTTCTGAGCCTTGTCCAGTTTTCTTATCTGAATCTCCACTTCATTCCAATGGGAGTAAAAACAAAATCATAAACATGACTATTAAACCAAGAGTGATGGCAGTGATACATCCACATAAAGACAACAAAAGACATGACGAAGCTCCAATTTCATTAACCTCTGAAATTTGTAAACACATACAAGAGTCCATTCAGAATTCACATAAATTTCCATTCATTCATTCATTCTCCACAATCGCCAGCATCACAGAAGGTGTGGAAAACTTATTTAAAATGTGCGGTTTTAATTTAATTTAATATATTGCTATTTTATATAATTACTAGGATTGTAACTTCCCAACACAGTTAATCCCTTCTCCTCACTCTATATTATACATACAAAAAATTGTATATCTCTAATATTATAGTATAATATTTTCCCATATTATATTATAATTATTTGTCTATTGTCCCTACTAAAACATCCTAATTTCCTTGATGGCAGATTCAACTCAGTAACATATTCATCATTGTATTCCCAGTGACTAAGCACTTCATAAAGACAGGTTGAAATCTAAATGTCGCTTTCTTGTACTTTATTTTACAATGGTATAATATTTGAGCAATTAGGCTTTTGTAGACTAGCTAGCCTAAGACTCTAACACCACATTTGGAACACCGTTTGGGGGAAAAATCATCATAGTTCTAAAGAAATAATTTACAAGTAGAATTCTGAAACTTAATCTTGTTGAAAATTCATAGCCTCAGAAGGGCCTCAGCAATCTTGTAGTCCAATCCCAACATTTATAGATGAAAAAAAATATAAGCTCAAATAGGTTTAAGAGGTTTGCCCAAAGTCAGTGACAGAACCAGACTCACAAAGATTGTCTTCTTAACCCATTGTTTTTTTCTGCTACATCATGGAAACCACACACACACAAAAAATGTGAGATATGATTGTCTTGTTTGTGTATACATATACACATACATACATATATATATACATGCAAATATACACATATATACATATATTCCATATTCTTCTACTTTCAGTTGTTAAGAACTTTAAAGATTTCAGTTATTTTGGATGTTATGTCACAGTTTATCCAGTTAGTCAACTTCAACTATATTTTATAATATATAAATCCTATCAATCATTACTGGCTCAAGAATATACTATAAAGACTTCCACATATCTCTAGAGACAAATTATAAAGTTCACATTTAATAAAAACAAAAACAATCTGAACTCTACTGATAGTGAAAGTACAGTCTGATTATACATTAAAAAGTCCTTTCTATGTATTTTAACTTTAGTGCCAAAATACATTTTGTTCTTATTGATTTCATATGCTTGTGTATATACGCAGCGATGACTCTGTCTCAATAAGCTATGTATACTATTTAATACCAACTTAAAAATGGGAAGTGTAGATACAGTCAATAGTAAATGAATGTACAAAGTATTTTAGACCAAGTACCCCTAATACATAATTTTGATAGAGAAAAGCTGAATTTACTATAGCAAAAAAAGATTTCTTAGATATCTTGAAGCCTTAAAAACTTGGCCAAACTATTGTTCAATGTGCACACAGTTTGTGTCTTCATGCTCAGATGTTGTTGAAACAGCAGACTTAAAAGAAATAATGTCAATGAATCCTACCAAGCACTATACATGACCTCTGGGGTAATTAGCAATCATTCAAAAGCAACAAGACTAAAATGTTCTATTCTTTATTACTGTCAGCTCTTATCTTGATCAGCATTTTAATAAAGATGGTTCGTTTCTAAGACAGTTTCATGAATCAGTCATAATTACATTCTGACATGCAGTGAATAGTAAAGCAAAACTAAATATCACTTCATCAACCTTTCTAACCTTTATGCAAGTATTAACTGTAAATAATTTTTACACAATCCTACAACAGAAAATCTGCATATTTCTTAGCTTTGTACATACTTTACCCCAAATGAATTTCCTGTGACCTATACCTGAAAAACACAATCAGCCATAATTATCCAGTTTTGTGAGATGTTCAGGTGTTGCCTTTCAGAGTTCAAATCAACTTCAAGTATAAAAGGCTACTTTATTCTACAAATGGCACAATATGCAAAATGGGTTAAGTAGCCAAAAGCATCTCAGAGCATTGTGGCTTGAAAGAAGTCTATCCAGAATCAAAATGTCATAATAAAACTACTCTAAAGCAGAGCAACTCTTATATAAAAATAGATTCATAGATTACACATTGAGGAATGGATCACTAATAACTACTGCAGAAAGTCTTATAATTAAAATATGTTAAAAGAAGAATATCAATTAGAAGGAAATCTGAGCACTTAAGTATCTGAAGGATAGATTTTTTTTTAAAATGTAATTCCAAAATAGCTGATGGGAGAGGTTGAAAATTTATCAGAAAAATAAAACTTACTTAGAGGTACTATTTTGATATTAAGGATAAAGTGAAAACTGTTTCAGTGCCCTCCTCCCCCAGCAAAATACCTGATTTACTTTAGAGTTTTGAAATAGCTAATTTCTCTTTTTGCTGAGAACTAATTATTTAAAATATTTTAGATAGACAAAGTGAACATAATTCAACTATTAGAATAAACCAATACTGCATTTTAGGGGATTGATTGTTTCAGTTCTCTCAGAAAATTTCAAACTAAATGCATTGTTTTCTCAAGAATAATTTCTTGACTTTCCAATAGTGGACGTAGTATAAATGGACAATTTCGGACACAGAGTTAGGTTCTCCAACCTATATTCCAACTATGCCTCTCAAATAAATAAAGCTTACAATAAATCTATTGTGTAATAGTTTTAATCAAACTGATTTTCACTGAAGACTTAAATACTGTGAAATACTG
This sequence comes from Indri indri, assembly GCA_004363605.1. NCBI lineage: Eukaryota > Metazoa > Chordata > Mammalia > Primates > Indriidae > Indri > Indri indri. The sequence continues at coordinate 11,800 of RJWJ010007201.1, read as the reverse complement.
ACATACGTATAATTTAGTTTTTATAATTTCAATTTGAAAATAAGTTCTTTCCAAAAACCAATCTAAATTTATTCCCTATTTGTTTTGTTACACATCTTATTATAAAACAACCTTACCAGGATGTTACTGATTTGAAAGCAAAAAGGAATGCAGCAAGCATCTTTTTCATATGGGATTAAAAACACAAAAAATGCATAGGTCTTTTATGTGATAATTTTTGTTTAACTTTTCTATTTAGCTTTCTTGAGCATTATTCCTTTCTCTTATTGGAGGTGCAAGCAAAGAAGGGAAAAGAAGTGTTGATTTAAGAAAACAGATTTCCCAGAAAGAAAAAAACTGTGATTAAGATTTAAACAAAAGCTAAAGATGGCTTCCTCTGAGCCCTGATGAGGTCCGCTACCTCATTACGAACAACTGAAAACTTGTGATGCATTTTGTTTCAAGAGAATCCAAAAGTCCTTGGTATAAAGCAGACAGGGGGGTGCAGGGTCCATTCACTCTTTCTGTATCACAACCATTATGTAAAAAGTATAAAACACTGCCTTTATGCTGCCAAGCCACAATGACTCTTCCTACATCAAAGGATTTGCACCACTAGGGTTTTTTCTTCAAAATTTATTCAAGCTAAGGGCAGAGAGACAACGATTCATACACGCTAATTACGCCTAATTATCTATTCCCTTTTCTGACCAGCTTCGGCCAGTGTTATTTGCTATCTGGATTTCTCACAACCTCCCTTTGCCCTGTCCATCCAGCCCAACAGTGAAGGCTTTGAAGAAAACAGTTGTGGCTTTTTAGAGTTTCCTCAATATAGAGTTCAAGCAAATTAAATAATGATTCTGTTAGTTTTGACACATTTATGCGTTCAATATGAGGACCTCTTGGTTAATTTGGCAAATTCCTCACATCTCTTCATGGTTGGAATCATAGTAACACCCTCTCTTATAGGAGCTTCTCCTCATGCTTTCTTTTCATGATCTAAATGAAATGTTTATTGGATTAAAGTTCTTCTCTGCAGACCTCCATGGTGGCCTATGACAAAGAGCTTAAAAGTTCTATTAATTGGCTTGAGTTTTCAGGGAGGGGAAAGGGAGAATTTTATTTCACATTACATCAGTAGCCAAGAAAATTGCCACGTGTAATTAAACTAATTTATCTCATGATTCAAAGAACTAATTCATATTTAAGACACACTTCCTTTAAACCATTTTTGTCATCAAAGAATTGATATCTTGTAATTTAACCAAAAATAACTGCTTATTATTCTGAGAGAAGAGAATTCAAGTCCTAAACAGTATATATATTTTATATGCAAGCAATAGCTTGTTGTATTCCAGTTAAATATAAATATATAATTTATATATTTTATGAGAAATCTTTATTTTTATTTTATGTAAGATAATTAGAGAAAATGTTTTAAAAGGTATACACCCAAAATTACTTTTCCATAGGTAGGCTCTGACTAACACAAGGTCTATATTCTGTTATGAAGATGGACAAGAATTACACTTTAAATCCACATCACAACAATTTTTATCCTAGATATTTATTAATTTCAAGGACACAGCACAAAAATACCATTATAAATAAAGTTTAGGGCCTGTTACTCTAACCAATTTTCTTAAATATATTTTTTCAAACACATATGAAATACGTTAATTTATGAAAATATCTTTAGTAGATTTCCTTAATTTTTTAGCCTAAAATTTGATATTTATAGAAATATTTTATAATCAAATGTCATTTTGTATTGTAAAATATTAAATACCAGACTTCAAATTCACACTTTAATAGTTTGTGGGGGAAAACCACAACTCTTTAATTCAGGAGTTCAGTCTGCTACTTTTGTTCTGTCTTTTGTTTTTTTCAATCTTAAGTATTAAAAAGCCAACACATAAGTAAAGACATTATCACACTAACAAAGGGTTAATCCCTGCAAGGCTTACTCAGGTAACAACACAGGGGAGGTCAGTGAGGCTGACACTGACCTCAAAGGCTGATTCTGATTATTTGGCGCTCTGAAAGCTGTAGTACTGAAAGTTATAATGAACAAACTGACAAATCAATTTCACCAATGAAATGAAAATTGTGGCAGGAAAAAATGGCAAATATACGTTTATTTAGCAAGTCTATAAATCCTAATTCAGGTGGCTAAACAAAGTCTGAACAATGAAGCATTTCATCTAAGGGTTATAAACAATTTTTCTAAAGTTTATAACTGGAGATCACATCATGGAAATATTCTCAAGGAGTTCACTATCACGATAAGAATTCTTAGAAAATAAAACAAAAACATAAGGACTAGTATATAGCTAAATTTTTTTCAAAGTTTTAAAGGATGCACAACAGTCAAGAAACATTAACAATCAAGTAGAAGATATGAAGTCATTACCTGAACATTAAACAAATATTACAAAAATTCAAATAATAACAAAACTGTTACTACCTTAGATTATAAAGTATCTTTATGTGTTGCATATTTAAACGCAAAACAAATGTTAAATCAGATTAAGATGCTTTCAAAATGGACAACTCTTTATCAGGAAAAGGAAAATTCATATTTATAATAGTTAATACTATCACCTTATTTGTCTCTAATTTCATTATCTAACTGAAATTCATCAAATAGAAAATTATATTGTAGAATGCCTGTTGGTTATTTTTTACCAGCCTACAGTTATTATTTTAGTAATATACTAATCACCTAACATTTAATTTTCAGAAGAATATGAAAAAGAAAGAAGCTTGCTAAACTGTCATTGTGAATGAGAATCAAAGTGCTAAATTACTGATATTAGAATCTATCACCATGTGGCAAAAACACTACACACAATCTTGCACAGGGCTATTTCCGATGGGGGGATTATTTTAGATTTGTTCACACTGTTAAACTGATTAAGAAAATCATAAAAAGAAAGTTAATGAAATTCACATTGAAAATTTTTTTAACTTTAAAACTTATGAATAGCATTTATCTTTTAGGGTTCATTATGGGATGAACCAAACAAAATGGTTTACGGAAGTGTCACTGATGCGAGTGAACAGATTTTTACCCAAACATAAAACACCTATCTAAAATATCATGAATTGCTAGAACTTGATCGGATCAGGATAGCAAGGCTTGCCAGCCAATCCAATCTTCAAGAAGGCCAATAATAGTAGTCTAATTGAAAGTAACCTAAGAAACTATTCTGATCAAAATATCAACTGGTACTCTTTTCCTTTTAACCACAATAATTTTAAATGTTTACAATGCAATGAGATCATATTTAATAAATATTATTCAATGAATGTACATTTAAGGAATGTTATTCTTTTTAAATGTATGAAATTGAGGACATTTCTTAGAAAGCTGATATTTTTTCTCAAGTTACTAAATTACTTGAAATTGATACTGGACCACCCTCCTGGCTTTTGGTTCACCAAGCTCTCCCTTCAATCAGCCATTTATCCAGCAAACTCTTGAAATGCCATTTCTCCAAAACCTACTAATGAATCTACGCTGACACATGATTTCCACCACTTAAAACAAGCCATAATTTATAGGAAAACATGTGCTATTTACATACGTCATTTTAAACAGTTGTTTGTCCTTTGTATATTGTATAGATCGAGGGTCAGCAAACTTTTTCTGTAAAGGGTCAGACAGTGAATATTTTAGGCTTTGAAGACTGTAAGTCTCTGCTGCAGCTACTCGACTCTGCCACTACACTGTGGACAGCCATAGACGATACACAAACAAATGAGAAGTTGAGTTTTAAATAAATCTCCAAGCTTCGAGTAAACAGAATAGTGACAGTATTTTATAGAAATCTCAATATACTGATTACTAATCACACAACTTTTAATTTACAATTCTCATGCTTCTGTGTCTCTTCCACGTGCTCGTTCCTCCATGACGAATGCCCTTTCCCACTTGGCCTGATGACTCGCTTGTCTTTCAAGTCTCAGTCTGAGCCCCGTCTGCTCTTCGGAAACACTCCTCCTGCATGTGCCACCTCCTCCACCCAAACTGCCAGTGTGGGTTGGGGACCCTTTTCTATACCTTTTAGCATCCTGTAGTTAACTCAATTATAGACATTCTTATATGATATGATAAAAAATTTTATTGTCGGACTTAATAGACCAGAATAAGACAACGTTTAATCAGACTGAATGACCACCAATCTTTTCTTACCACAATATCTCCATTTACAGGTTATTAATTTTGACTGGTAGCATAAACTCTTAAAGGAGTTTGTTCAGGAAGCTTCGTGAGGACTATAATTCCTAAATGATCATATATCCAAAAATACATAACTGTGGGCTTAGATGTACATGATAACCTAGCTGACCAGATGTCACATTTTTTTTAAAAATTGAATATAGTAAAAACTATTTTATTCTATTCTACTATAGTATCTCCTTGTAGTGGACAAATCTCAGACCAACTTGATTCTTTTCCCCATTGATTTTTTTTTCTATGTGTTTGTAAGATTCTTTCTTTATCCCTGAAGTTCAGTTATGCTTCAGAAAAAATGTATTATTCTTGATGAGGTCTGGGAAATATACAATGAGCATTTTTAATCTAGACTTTCAATCCAATGTTATTTCATGAAAGGTTTCTTGTTTCATCTTCGTGTTCTCTTTTTCAGACATACAAATTATGTGAATATAAGATCTCATCTTCTCTGTAATAGTTGTTTTTTGGTTTGGTTTTGTTTTGTTTAGTTTTTTGAGATGGAGTCTCGCTCTGTTGCCCAGCTACAGTGCAGTGGCATTATGCTAGCTCAGTGCAACCTCAAACTCCTAGCTTCAAGTGACCCTCCTGCCTCAGCCTCCTGAGTAGTGGGGACTACAGGTGCACACCACCACACCCAGAAAATTGTTCTATTTTTTTGTAGGGACGAGGTCTTGCTCTTGCTCAGGCTGGTCTTGAACTCCTGAGCTCAAGTGATCCTTCCACCTCGGCCTCCAAGAGTGCTAGGATTACAAGTGTGAGCCACTGCACCTGGCCTGTAATAGTTTTCATCTCTGATTATTCCAGTCTCACTTTGTGTGATCTTTCATAAATCTGGTCTCTTTATCACTGATTTTATTTTCAGCAGTGTTGATTCTATAATTTGCTTTTTCTAAGATGCTTTTTATTTTTTTAGGGGGTTCACCCTCAGTCTATTTTCTTGGTTCTGCCAGCTTACTTTTCATCTAATCTTATAGTTATTTCATCTCTGATCTATTATTTCATCATTACTATGACTTCTTTAATTTTTCTTAAAATGCCTAAAAGTTTTATCTGAAAAATTCTCCCATTTCCTGAAGTAGTTCTTCCAAAGTATATTCGTCATATGCTTTTACTTGTTAGTTCATCTCTGCCTCTCCTCCCTGTTCTTGCTGCTTCCTTCCTATGCTTGTCATTTCATTTCTTTTTATAATGGCCTCTACAGATAGGACTCATCTTCAATCCATTTTGATTTTTGCTGATTTCTCAACCTGTTTTTTTTTTTTTAAAGAGACAGGGTCACACTCTGTCACTCGAGCTGGAGTACAGTGGCGTGATCACAACTCAGTATAACCTCAAATTCCTAGGCTCAAGCAATCTTCCTGGCTCAGCCTCCTGAATAGCTGGGGCCAAAGGCACACACCTCTATGCCCAGCTAATTTTTTAACTTTTTATAGAGACGTGGTCTTGATATGTTGCCCAGGCTAGTCTCAAACGCCTGGACTCAAGCTCAAAGTGCTGGGATTAGAGGCATGAGCCATAGTGCCCAGCCAAGAGGGCTGTTTTAACTCAGGTATCCCGAACTCGTAGCTGAAAAGTCTAGCAACCCAAAAATGCCAATGGACACAGACAAATGAGGCCCCAACAAAAGTCTGCTCTCTTTAGCCAAAGGACCAGGAAAAAGGCAACCTAACAAAAGAGAAAACTTTTAGACAATAACTGTTCTGTTGAAGCAAACACTACAGAGAGAAACTTTGGCTCTACCTAACAACCATGCCAGCAAAGGCTGAGGGAAGCCCAGAAGTCCACCCTCACAAGGCTGTAATGAAGAATCCCAACACTACTGCCAGGGTGATGTCGGAAGGCCAGGTAGGAGCTGGAACTTTCACCCCAGCCAGCCCGACAGTAACGAGCATCCCCCACCCCATATGACATCACTGAAGATCACATGGGGAGTTGGAACTCCCTTGTCAACAGTTACAGGTCACAAGGAGCAACCCCCCACTTCCCACCTCAGGTGTCAATAAAGGCCGAATCGGGAACCTGGATTGGTACCTACATCTAGCAGTAAAGGGAAGCAGTGCCTCCCCTTCTCCTGCCAGAATAGTGTCCAAAAAAAGCTACTTAAAACAGAAAGCTTAAACAAGATCCACAAAGAAGATAAACAGATTGCAAATAAGCACATGAAAAGATGCTCAACATCACTAATCATTTGGGAAATGCAAATCAAAACCACAATGAGACACCACTTCATACCCATTAGGATGGCTATTATCAAAAAAAGAGGAGGGGAGAAAATAAGCATTGGTAAGGATGTGGAGAAATTAGAACCCTTGTTTATTGCTGATGGGAACGTAAAATGGTGCAGCAGCTATGGAAATCACCATGGCAGTTCCTCAAAAAATTAAACATACAATTACTATTGGAACCGGCAATTCAATTTTGGGTATATACCCACAAGAATTGAAAGCAGGCTGGGTGCGGTGGCTCACGCTTGTAATCCTAGCACTCTGGGAGGCCGAGGCGGGAGGATCCCTCGAGGTCAGGAGTTCAAGACTAGCCTGAGCAAGAGTGAGACCCCATCTCTACTAAAAATAGAAAGAAATTAGCTGGACAACTAAAAATAAATAGAAAAAATTAGCCAGGCATGGTGGTGCATGCCTGTAGTCCCAGCTACTCTGGAGGTTGAGGCAGAAGGATTGCTTGAGCCCAGGAGTTTGAGGTTGCTGTGAGCTAGGCTGATGCCACGGCACTCTAGCCCGGGCAACAGAGTGAGACTCTATCTCAAAAAAAAATAAAAAATAAAAATAAAAAATAAAAATAAAATAAAATAAAATAAACGAATATATATACACACACACAAAAAAGAATTGAAAGCAGGGACTCAAAAATACATTTGAAAATACATGTTCATAGCAGCAATGTTCATAATAGCAGCAAGGTGGAAACAACCCAAATGTCCACTGATGGATGAATGGGGGAACAAAACGTGGCATATACATACAATGGAATATTGTTATGCCGTAAAAAGGAATGGAATTCTGACACATGTTACAACATGGATAAAACTTGAAGACATTATGCTAATCTATGATGTTGTACAACCATCACCACTATCAATTTCCAGAACTTCTTCATCATCTCGAACAGAAACTCCGTACCCATTAAACAATAACTCCCCATTCCTCCTTCCTCTCAACACTCGTAACCCCAATTCTACCGTCTGACTCTATGAACTTGTCTTTTCCAGGTACCTCAAATAAGTGGATCATATAGTATTTGTCCTTTTGTGCCTGGCTTATTTCACTTAGCGTAATGTTTTCAAGGTTCATCCATATTACAGCATGTATTAGAATTTCATTCTGCTTTAAGGCAGTATAATATTCTATTATAAGAATATCCAACATTTTATTTATTCATGTGTTGATGGACCTGTGGCTTTGAATGGCATATTAGCCCTCCTCATCATTCCTGCTACCTTATGAAAATATCATTGTTTATTAAGAGATTATATAAGTTTTGTTATTTTTAAATACCCCAAGCAACAAATCACAAGCTTCTGTGGTGAATTACAAACTTGTTATCATTTGGTTTATAGAGAACAACATAAAGGGAAAAATGGATTTTTACACTGTATTTTTCCTCAATAAATTTCTATCTTGTTCATAATAATCTCTTTTTAGAGAGAGTTAGAGATTCTCTATTTGTTTTAAGATAAACTTCTCCTATACATCTCTCTCAGTTGGGCCAAAATAAAGAATAACACTAGCATCTGTGTATAGGCAAAATGTCATTTAAGTTAATAGGAAACAACCTGGGCCAGGCACATTGGTTCACGCCTATAATCCAGTGCTTTGCGAGGCCGAGGCAAAAGGATCTCTTGAGGCCAGGAGTCTGAGACCAGCCTGGGCAACATAGTGAGACCTTGTCCCTATAAAACAATTTTTAAAAATACAAAATATAAAAAAACAAAATTAGCTGGGTGTATGGTAGCACACACCTATAGTCTTAGCTACTTGGGAGGGTAAGGTAGGAGGGCTGCTTGAGCCCAGGAGTTCAAGGCTGCAATGAGCTATGATCGGGCCACTGTACTCCTGCCTGGGCAACAGAGCAAGACTCTCAAAAAGAAAAAAAAAAGAAACAACCTTTTCTTACAAGGGAAATTTCATATGCCCAACAGAAAAGCTCCAGGGAAACCAACTCTAGTTTTCATTTCATTGAGTTGATGTTTTGTTATATGTGAAAAGTTTCTTGAATAAATTAGACATTTTAGATCTTTTCTCATCCAATCTGGTTTTCAGTTTCCTGGGAATTTCAGTTTTTGTTCAATTTCAAATTGTATATTATTCTTTCAGTTCATGTTCAATTTCAAATTCCATATTATCTCTGGTTTTTCTTCCCCCTCAAAAAAAATTAAGAGTGCAAAAGGGAAAGGAAATTAAATTCAGTCTGGCCAATTTAGTTGCCTATTAGTAGTGCTATTAATATTATATATTGAAATATGATAAATTACTCGCCAAAAAACAAAAAAAGTTTGGGGAAAAAAAAGAAATACAGCTCAAAGTTCCCTGAGAACCTCTTAACTTGTTTCCTTCTGTGAGCCTTCTCTTTTTATGTTTTGTGAATTTATGCTATATGAAGTCACTATTTTTAGCATCTATTTTTCTTAGCTTCCCTGTTTATATTTTGGTATCTATGTACACCATATCACTTTGGATTCCTAGCGTGGAAAAAACACTGCAAACCTACCTTCTCCCCAAATGCAAAACATAAAAATAAAGGGAAAAAAATTACTAGCAGCATAAATCTTCCAAAAGTACATTTTCCTACATCTATAAATAGCTCAGAGAAATTAAAATCCTTTGGGAACCTAAAATTGGTCAAGGAAACAGATGTTTGAATTCTCCTAAGTATAGCATAAGGAATAAAGTTTGGCACTAACAATAATTCCAACTAAAGTATTATACATGTCTAAAAGATTGTCTGACTATGTCTTAAGAATACCTGAAGATAAAATATTTTAACTCCTCCTTCTTGGTAAGAATTTTTGAAGTTCTCTTTTAAAGAAAAAAACTTTATCCTTTCTTCAGATACGTTAATAGGGACTAGGATAAATTATGTACCAAAAATATAGAAATTATATTTTGGTACATAATTATGCTTCTTTTTGGTATTTACTATATATTTTGCTTTCTGTTATAAATGTTTGTATACATTTTACATCATCAACTAGATTATAAATGACTTGCAAGCAAGAAACAGGTTATTTCATAATTAAATTATCCATTATGCCTAATGTGGCACTTTACACATAGTAGGTTCTCAATAAATATTGGTAGAATGTGGAATTATTAAATAATCACATAAAAAATTACTTAAAATTAACAGCAAAAAAGGAGGCTATTTTATTCTTAATCATACTGTAATGAAGACTATTTTAAACTCTATGCAGTGATGATACACACAAATATTTAAACTATTTATGTGCCTCAACTTGACATAATTTCATGATAACCTGATGGCAATCACATTTAAATATATTAGAATATTTTTGTAATAATGCTATTCTACAATAGCAACTTTAATAGCTGGGAAAACATGTTAATAATGGCCATTAACCTGAAGGAAACAGGGAACATTAAACATTTTTTTTCAAAAATAAATGTATAAGTTTAAACATTCCACTATAATATTTACGAGCAATTTATAAAATGCAAACTATCAAATGTTTCAGTTAAAGAATAATTTAGACTATATTTTATAATTTTTCCAGTGTACACATGGATGAATTATGTAAAAAAGATTCTTTTCTCCTTTAGTGTATTTGACTATTACTATCTAAAATTCAAAATTAATTCTACTTGAAGTCCTTGATTATCAATCAATATGATCTTAGTCAGTGAACACAAGTAAGTGATTTTTTTTACCTTCAGGACAGCTATGAATGGTACAAAGTTAGCTCTTTGGAGTCCATTTTTATAGAGATCTGAAAGAAAAAGTTGATATTAGCTTTTTACTTAGCCTACATCATGATGTTAGTTTATGATTCAGCCTGGCAAATAGAGCTTTCTACTGATTAAAAAAAAAAAAGATATAGGAACAACAACCAAAAAAAAGGCCAAAAGTGTTTTCATTCAGATACTACCAAAATTCATTATAATTTTAATAAGAGAAAAAAATAACAGTCACAGAAAGAAGATCAAAGGCATTCAATCAAATTAGCTTTAAACTGTAAGAAGAAGCAATAATAGAATTTTGAAGATATCACTTCCAAAATCCTAAGTCAATGACCTAACATAAGAAGGTTACATATTTTAAAGTACTTAATGCTTGAATATATAGGATTCTACTAGGAAAGAAAACAGTCTCCTTTTCTCAGTCCATAATAAAATTCTCAGTAAAGAATTAAAAGTTATGTAATAAGATTAACCTTTTAGAAAACACATCAATAGAATTGTTTGTGTATATATATCAAGATTATATAATTGACATCAAGGTAAAGAAATGATACTTTAAATGAAATTGTCTAAAAATTAAAATTCCATTCTTAATAAACTATAAATGTAATATTATTATATCACAAACAGGTAGTATTTATCACCATAGAAAGATGTTTTTTATATGTATGTGTCACAGTGTATGTATGTTCACACACATATACATACACATAAACATGCCTGTTGTCAGGAACAAACAAGTGGAACAGGGCAACATATTTTAAGCTTTACATATTTTCCTTTAAAACTGGAGACTACTTAGAAAATGTTTTCAAAAGGTTGAAATTTTATTACACATAAAACATTCCTTTTAAAAGTCACTCTATAAAACCATGAAATTTTTTTTAATTATAAAAATAGGAACAGTAAAAAGGTTTTTCAATAATAAAAAACACAAATTAGATTATGTGTCTCAATTATTTTTTTTTTTAAGTATGGCATTATGGTATTTTTTCTACGTTTTCTTGTTTAGAGAAAATTTGAAACTAAGGTAAGACTTCAAATGCCACATTTACTTATGGAAATAAAATATGGTCATTAGGAAACATTTATTCTCTTTAGAAAAATATTCATCACAACATCATTACAGTAAGGAAAGTATTTGCATAAGCACTTTGGTTAATTAAGGACTAGAGGTTTCAATTCAGTTACATTTAAAATTTTTATTTAAGGATATCACAAAAGGTAAGATAACACTGGCCAGGCTGTTTGGATTTTAAAATTCAAAATGAGAACTTTTCTTTCCTATATGCAATATCTCTATTGAGTAAGATGGTTAAAGTGTAGGAAATGGGTTTAAAAGTAAGCATTTTCCGCCGGGCGCGGTGGCTCACGCCTGTAATCCTAGCACTCTGGGAGGCCGAGGCAGGAGGATTGCTCGAGGTCAGGAGTTCGAGACCAGCCTGAGCAAGAGCGAGACCCCTGTCTCTACTAAAAAATAGAAAGAAATTATCTGGACAACTGAAAATATATAGAAAAAATTAGCCAGACATGGTGGCGTATGCCTGTGGTCCCAGCTACTCGGGAGGCTGAGGCAGAAGGATTGCTTGAGCCCAGGAGTTTGAGGCTGCTGTAAGCTAGGCTGACACCACAGCACTCTACCCTG
>RJWJ010007200.1:0-58662 GCA_004363605.1 Indri indri | reverse complement strand
GCTCGGTCCTGGTTCCCTTTGTGCAGGCCCTTAAATATCCGCCCGTTTTCCCGCTGCCTGGAGGGGTCCAAGGTAGTGGGTAGACTCAGATCAGGCTGCGTTTACTTTCAGTTTGTCTTACTAATGGCGGAGCGGGCTGCAATGCGTGCTCTGAGATTTTCTCAAGGATTTGTCCCTTTAATTTAGAAATACAAGGTAAGGCCTTGTTCTGAAAAGTCGAGATCACTCTCTTTGCCTTTCCTGCCTTTCTGAAGGAAGCACGTCCTGCTGATGTGCTCGCTGGGACCCGCAGGCTCCAGGTTCCAGTGCTTTTTTTCTCAAGACCATAGACCTAAAAAGAGCAAACCTCATTTGCTATTAAAACCGGTTAAACTTTCGTGTTTCAGCCTCTGGTAATTTCTTAATAGTGCTGCTTTTGCATGTGTTGCTGAAAGACTAGCTCCACAGTACCAGTGCCATGCCTGTAGGAATTTAAAGGCTGTAAAGACTACAGCTCACCAAAGATCTCAAAATAACAGGCCAGCTACCTTTGAATTTCCAATCATGTATTTAAAACTCAAAGATTCTCGAGACTGAAGAGTTTGGGTAGTTTTTTTTTTTTTTAATCATTCCATTTCTTTTCTTCAAAATAAAACAATATTTAACAGTTTTATTAAGTTGTTCCAGGCTCTGGAACTCTGGGGAGGTATTGTTCAAATGGCATTGTGTTTTTCTGTATTTATTTCAAAATGGCAAGTTGCTTTCAAAATGTATTTTGACAATTTTACAAGGCCACATCAAGTATGTGAGGTTTTTAAAAAAATTGACGTAGCACACATCACTTCATTTGTTTTCAAACTCGAAATGTGCTCTTTCCGAATCTTACAATGTAACTTGTACAATCTTTCTAATTAGATAATTTGAGCCATGATGTTGTGAATGTAAGAATTACACAATTTCCCTTTGAAGTGTGGTGAAGAATAAAAGGGAAGTTTTCTCTCTGGAAGTGATTGAAAACAAACATTAAAACCTGACAATTTATACACACAGTTCTCTTTCTGACTTTACTCACCCCTTTGAGAATTATTATTTAAAATAACAAAGTTATAGGATACTAAGTTAACTGTGATCTTTCTAATTCTGAAAAACCGGTTTTCATTTGCTTCAAGAACTTTTAAAGCAAAGTTGTCAAAGATACTGGGTTGAACAAAGACTCAGACAATAACTTTTGACTGCTTTTAATTTTTTTTCCTTCTTTCTTTTTTTTTTCTTTTTTTTTGAGAGAGTCTCGCTGTGTCACCCAGCTAGAGTGCAGTGGCATCATTACAACTCACTGTGACCTCAAACTCCTGGGCTCAGGTAATCCTCCTGCCTCAGCCTCCCAAGTTGCGAGTTGTGGGGACTACAAGTGCGCACTACAGTGCCCAGGTAATTTTTTCTGTTTCTTTTAGTAGAGACAAGATCTCACTCTTGCTCAGGCTGGTCTTGAACCCCTGAGCTCAAGTGATTCTCCTGCCTCAGTCTCCCAGAGTGCTAGGATTACAGGCATGAGCCACCTTTCCTAGCCTAATTTCTAATTATCTTACAATTTTTAAATTTTAAAATTACATCTTTAGGGAAACTCTCAAGTGTATGAAATAAAGAATAAATACTTTAAAATTGTTTAAATGCTTATTTTCTCCTTTCATTATTGGTGCACTAAAGCAACTATCATATAAAATTCAGGTTAAGTAAAACATAAAAAAATATGTATCCAGTTTACATACTCTTATTGTGTTCAAATATTTATACAAAAAAACCCTAGGATATTGACATGATTTTTAACATCTCTTTTACTACTGGAAAGAGAAGCTAACAAAGGAAAACCTCTTCAAACAATGAGATTTCCTTGGCCTTAGCAGCTCTGGTGTGTTCCGATGCCAACACTAGATAGGAAAAATCTGACTTGTGATGTTTGAGATTAAACAGCAGCCTGGCTGAAACCTCCCAAGGAGAGGGAATTCAGTATGCTTTCCACAGTTCTTCTGAAGAAGAAACCATCAGAATCACAGAATTTTAGAGCCGTAGAACTTTCACCATAATGCCCCTCACTATGAGTGTGTGCATACTGAACCCAGGTCGGGTATGTATACTGAGCCCAGGGCCACTCAGCTTGTTGGTGGCAGGGGGAGCGGGGGTGGGGGCGCCAGCTTTGATGTCCGGCCTGGTAGCCTTCCCCTCACCACGCCTATTCCCTACTGAGTTAGCCCTGATATCGTGTCTGGAATTGTGTTCAGGATTAACAACCTGATTAAAATTTCTTCTTCTTCTTCTTCTTCTTTTTTGAGACAGCGTCTTGCTCTCTTGTCTGGGCTAAAGTGCAGTGGTGTCATCACAGCTCACTGCAGCCTCCAACTCCTGGGCTCAACAGATCCTCCTGCCTCAGCGGCCCAAGTAGCTGAGACTACAGGTGCACTGCGCGCCACCATGCTTGGCTAATTTTTCTATTTTTTATAGAGACGGAGTCCTGCTGTATTGCTTAGGCTGGTCTCAAACTCTTGGCCTCAAGCAATCCTCCCACCTAGCTCTCCCAAAGGCTAGCATTACAGGCATGAGCCACTGTGCCCAGCCTAAAATACCTTTTTGACTAAAGAATGTTTGTAAACCTAAGCATCCAATCTGCTTTAGAGAAATTGGAATTACATACGATGCTATGTATTCATTGTTAATCGTAGACAGGAAACGTCCGGTGTCGATAGAAATAAAGCCTTGACTCTGGACAAAGCTAGAACAATGACTCTTGGGTCTAATGTCGGCATTTCCTTGGTGACTGTTTCTCATGAACGAGCCCAACCTCCACTGAAAGCCACAAGAAAACCAGAAAATGCAAGCTTCTAGCCAGAATATGCCATCAATTATCTGTATCTTTAATATGTTTGGAAGAGTGTGGACACATGCCTGACATTTCATGGCATTAAAATTCCAGTAAAAGGACTCCACTCTTAGTATCACTTTTAGCATTTTAGTATTTACTATTGTAGTTTCATCTTTTAATAAATTAATGATGCTTCTTACAGAATTGTTCTGTCTTTTCAAATCAACAGGTGATAGTACGAAAGCAGGAATAATCTTCCAGGAATCATTATTGGATTGGGAGTTATTAGGCAGTGACAAGAAACTTGACAATAAGAGTGAAAACATTCAGTGAGGGTGGAAATGAAAAATAGAAGTATCTACCCAAAGGGAATGTTTTATTCATCACTAATCATAACAACGGAAATAGGTTATGAGAACAGCTAAAGGAAATCCTCACCAGTAAGTTTGACTATACCTAGTCCAGTCGCTGTGACACCAAACCTCATTAATTTCTACAAAGGTGTGAGTCAAAATTAACAAACACTCTGAAGATGCGCTTCCTATGTATAAGGCGTGCTTTTCATAATCTCTTACCAGAGGCACATTTGGAAGCTAAGCTGAATAACGTTGACTAACACTTTCTCTGAAATCCCCAATCCCATGTTGAAGCATATGTGTCCTAAGTAATCTTAATACCATCAAATAAATTCATCAAAAAAACCCCTCATATATCCATTTCCCAAACGTTTCCCAAATATACACACATGTAGACAGTACAAGTTAGAACTGGAATTTTTTTCTAAACATTTGCTGCCCCCACGTGTCTTTTTAGAAAACTGAGTGTTACAGCTAAATCACACCCATGAGTACCGTCTACACAGCATTCACAGGTTAGATACGCTTAAATACAGTCAAAGAAACAGCTTGGTGATTATAGGAAGAGCACCGGAGACTGGGCGGGGAAGAGGGGACGGAGAGTTTGACTTTTGCCACAGACTGCTGGGATAATCCTCAGTAATTACATAACCTCGGTGTGTCCCGGTCTCTTCAAACTTAAAAGTGGGTGGCAGGCTGGTGGGACGGGGAGAGTAGCCAGATTTTCGCTAAGGTTCCATCTAGCTCTAATATTTGGTCATTCTCACTGAAGATGATAAAAGAGAAGTAGGAAAATCCAGTTATCCCATTTCTGGCTAAGTCGTCAATTTGGAGGTATGCCAAAAACTCATGAATGGATTTCCTGTTTCATCACTGGAATCCATTACCTCGGTTCTCTGTCATCTTGACAGACTGGCTTCTCAATGTCTCAGTAGCTCTGAGCCTAAGGAGACAAGAAGGAATTTGTTTTCTTTAATGCCCAATAATTATCCAGTATACTGCTTGTGACTTCAAAAGTGCAAACCATCTTCTATGTTTATAGTATGCGTCAGTAGCAAGTGCTTCTACAGCTCTGACTAGTTCTTAAATCTTCTCTGAGATACCATGACTGCCGTGGCAAAGCCATTCTGTTTCTATTCCCTTGATAACAGAACCCCACTTTGTTTCTCTTCTCAGGCAACCACACATTTAAAGAAAGGTTGGGTCTCTGCCTTGCTCAAAGGGGCGAATCTTAATTCATGTAAGATTCACCGGTCCTCACCCTTCACTGTTACTCAGAATCTTCTGGGGAGCTCTATACAAATACCGGTGCCCAGGCCTGCCCCCAGAGATCTTGATTTAATTGGTATAGAGGTTGACAGTTTTTGAAAACTCTCCAAGTGATGCTAGTGTGCAGCATGGATTGTGAATCACTTACCTACACCAACAATGAACGTTTCCATTCCCCTCTCTAGTGATTAGTTTAGGAGTGTATACATGATTTAATTTTTAGCTAAGGGGAAATCTGACTGGAGGTGGGGCTTCCCGGACAGTTTTCCTCACTCTTATAAATGAACAGAAGATAAGATTGCACCCTTATTTTCTCTTTCAGGTTTCGTTTGTTACCATGTGGGGATATAAGGGATGT
This sequence comes from Indri indri, assembly GCA_004363605.1. NCBI lineage: Eukaryota > Metazoa > Chordata > Mammalia > Primates > Indriidae > Indri > Indri indri. The sequence continues at coordinate 53,846 of RJWJ010007200.1, read as the reverse complement.
GATGCCTGGAGCAGGTACAGTCACCTTGTGACTGCAAATGAAGTTCTCACATGAAGGAAGATCCCACATAGCAGAGTGAAGAGAAGGGAAGAATTCCCAATCTCTGGTGGTCTTGTTCGGCTGCTGAATTAAAGGACCCTATCATTTATTATCCTACCTCAGGACTTATTGGTTTTCTCAAACAATGCCACTGAACTCCTAAGATCCCATGGGATTTTGCTAGTATCCTATAGAGACGTTTTCTAAGTGGGATTTTGTGTGGTTGTGTACATGTTGTGTACATGTTTATGTAGTAAAATGTGTGAGGATATAATTTCAGAATATGGCTTTCATTTCTGTCTTCACACTAAAGCAGATTATTTATTTGCAAATAAAAAACAAAGACTGGGACAAAGATAGCCTGCAAGTGGAAAATTTCTTATTTCACATGGGTAAGATTAAACCTAAAAAGGAAAGAGATTTTTCTTAGAAGTAATACAAACTTAATCCCTCAAATGTCATAACGCATATAATTCTTCATGTTATTTGTACTACCATCAGCTTTCATGTGACCATTAGTGATATAAACCTACTATCATTTGCCTTGAAGATGTAAATCATTAAAATTTTATCATCATGTTAAGGTTTTCTGATTGCTCTTTTTTCCCCCATGTATTCTTTCTTTGTGTATATTCGTGGCGTCCAAGTGTAATTTTGCTATGTTGATACACTGTGTTGTAGTGAAGTCAGGGCTTTCCGGGCATCCACGCTCCACAGCAACACACATTGTACCCACCAAGCAACCTCCCATCACCCAGCCCTTCCCTCTTCAGATCGTTCTTAACATTTCCCTTTAGCCACTGTCATGTTTGAAAACTCCTGCACTTTAAGGCTTTCTTTTCTACTTTTAGCTTTTGTTGTCATTTTCATCATTAATGTACTCATTGCCACTTGATGTACTGTAAAACCCTTCCACTCTTTTCTTCTGTGTCTTATTCTTTGCACACATGTAACCGCCATGTAATTGATATGCATTTGATGCACAGGACTCCAGATTATACTCATTTATGGACCCGACTTTGAATACCACACGGTAGTGCCAAAATATTCATACGGTAGCATACTATGCCTGTCAAAACAATGTGATCAGTGATTGTATCCTTAGTTGCTCGGAGGAACTTCACGCTGGTCTTCGGCACTCTTGAGTTTCCTAAGCATATTGGCATGTTATTAATAGTAAAACATGGGCCTTTGCTATATGAATTATATGCATATCTACCCAGACTTAAATATGAGCACACATATAAGAGAGGTATTACTTTTATCCTGATCACTGTCTATTAAAATAAGAAACTTAAAAATTCAAAGCCCCAAAGGCAGGAAATACAGCATCTTAGGTTAACCTGGGTGGATTTTCAAACATATTCTCCATTACCAGATGGCCTAATATTTAACTGAATAGAAAACAGATTTATGGTGTGGAAAATATTTATGTATCCTTATCTAAGTAGTGAGTCCATTATTCTACTTCTTTCTGTGTATCGAGAAACTGATGACACTTAATGGGCATTATTACCAACTATAATTGGAAGTATCTAGTGAGAGCCAGAGGGAAAGTGTATCCTTAGAACAAGCTGCAGAGTGACAGGCATGAAGTCATTGTGTTTAGAGCCACAGTTCAGTCTGGTGTGAGAGCAAAGTGCAAGGACCGTTTGCCCCCGATTCTTCACTTCCAGGGTTGTGTCATTTCTGCAGTGATTCTCAAATACCAGTCTCTAGTCCCCTGTTGTGCCCATTTTTCCCAGAGCTGTATGATCAGTTTAAATATATACCCTTCTCAAAAACTGCTACTGACACAGGTAAGGAAATGCTCCATGTTTGAGAATGTTGAGTTTTCAAAGTAGCATGTGATCGAAATTGGAAGAACAGGGTTGTAGTGTCAGCCTAGCCACAAGCTGGCTGTTATGTCCTTGGGCAAATTTCTTCTTGTCTCTGGGTCACATTTCCTGACCTGTAAAGCAAGAGTATCAGTCCCAACGATCTCTGAGGCCCTTTCTAGCTCTAAGAGCCCCTGGAGTCAGATCCATACATCTGTCAGCTGAGCTCCCAAACAACACAGCCTAGAAACAATGATTCTAAAAATAAAACATACCACTAAGAAACCAGTTACGAGACTAGAAGACATCATCAAATGTATTTTGTCACCTTCAGATGGAATTTACGTGAACAGTTTTGCACATTGGCAAGTCAATTCTACTTTAAATTCATCATTATTCATTAGGCAAAGCATTTTCACTTACTTGTATTAATATCTTACTCAATACCTTAATATGTAAAATCCAGATAACCTCTGCCTTGCACAAAGATAATATGCCACTTAATCACGTTATTGACCTTATTGAAGAGAGCTATATGAACACATGGCAATAATATTAAGGAATATCATTAAAATTATGACATTTTCTTAAAGGAATTGAGTCATACAGACTTTGAATTGATTACATATAATAATTTTATAGTCAAGTTTGGTTTTGTGTTTTTTTAAAAAAACAAGATTCATTTTACAATGTTATTCATGGTCTATAAAATCCTCCAAGCATATAATAATATTTCATTTGCATATTTAACTGTACAAAAGTCAGATAAAACATACATTTATTTTAGCTGTAGACACCTGGACCTGGAAAACCACGAGAAGTTGGCTACTCCTTCTTTTTGCCTTCATGCAGAGCTATGGTAAATATCACCAGCAAATTTAGGATCTAGCTTTTTCCCAATGTCTCCAGAGATTTCATTACTTTCCTTTATAGCTTATTGCAATACTTGAGAGTCCTTAATGTCCAATTTTTTAATTTCATCTAATCCCTTGTGCAGCAATTTACATCTAATTTTTCTTCTTTTTATGTGAGATGTAGACAGCTGTTGGAAACTGTTCTTTGCAGGTGACCTTTCTCATTCTTAGTAATTATCTCTAGGTGAGGCAACATGGTACATTCAACTATTCAGCAAATACTCATTTTTCTCATGTGCTATGCACTGTTCTAGGTTGTGAGTCTAGAACAGTGAAAACAAAAAAATAAAAAAAAATCTCTGCCCTTGTGGTCTTTGTATTCTGGAGGAGAAAAAAAAAATAGACAATAAACAAGATAAATAAGTAAAATACATAGTATGCTAGATAATGAATTGTACGGGCTAAAGGGAAACATAAACAAAGAGCGGAAGTTAGGTAGCACTGAGTGTCTGGGTGGTTTGCAATTTAGACAAGGATCCCCCAAGGATAAGGAGACATCTGCCTCACCAGAGAAATACTCCTGGCAGAGAAACCAGCAAGTGCAAAGGCCCTGGGGCAGAAACATGACTGACTTGTGTAGTAGGGATGAGTGAGCTAAGGGAAGAGGAGTAACAGATGAGGCCAGAGAGAAATTCAGAAATGATGGGGGCTGCGGGTGGAGGTGCTCTCAGCGACTGGAGCCATTATAAAGACCTTAGCTTTTCCTCTGAGTGAGAGCAGAGCCTTTGAAGGGGCTTGAGCCAAGTAATGATGTCATCTGATTCACATTTTAACAGAGTCACCTTGGCTACTCTGTCACAGTAAGGAGATAAATATGGAAGCAGGAAAGCCAGTTTGGAGGCTGTAGCAACAACCACGAGCTTGGCTGAGATCAGCCAGGAAGTGCTTGCAGATGAATAGGGAAAAGGCCCAAGACTAAACCCTGGACTCTCCAACATTTAGAGTCAGGGGACTGACGGACACCAACAAAGCACACCGGAGTAAAGAACAGCCAAAGAATTAGGAGGCAAACCACTGAGCATGGACTCGGCCACATTTCCAGGAGGAGGGATTGACCGGCTGTGCTGCTAGTATGAGCTCCCTGTAGACAGAGAGTAGACCTCGACTTTAGCCACACAGAGATCAGTGGATGTGGTGGAAACCAGCAGGGAGGTTAGGATCAGGAAGCCCTACAGTTTTAGGCAAACTCACTCATAAAATCTGGGTACTGCTAAGCAGTTTACTCGTCCCTTTGACCCTCAGTGGTCTCATGAGTAAAATAAGTGTAATAATTTCCGCCTCAGGAAGCCGAGGTCCTAAAGAGGTAATGTTAGGAAAGCCTGTATTCGTTTGCTAGGACTGCTATAACAAAATGCCACAGGCTGGGTGGCTTTAATCACAGTTCACAGAAATTTATTTTCTCACATTTGTGGAAGCTGGAACTCTAAGATCAAGGTGCCATCAGGTGAGATCTCTCTTCCTGGCTCATAGACAGCCACCTTCCCTCTGTGTCCTCACATGGCCTTTCCTCTTTGCATGTGGGGAGAGAGAGAGAGACCCTTCTGTGGACTCTTCCTCTTCTCATAAGGACAGAGTCCTATCCGGTTAGGGTCTCACCCTTACGACCTCATTTAACTTTAATTACCTCCCCAAGGGACCCATCTCCAAACAGAGTCAGGTTGGAGATTAGAGGCTCAACCCATGAATTTTGGGAGGGGACACAATTTGGTACGTAACAAAGGCCTTAGCATTTGTTAGTGCTCAAATCTGTTAATTCAACCCTCAAATACTCTATTATTGTTGTTTATGTTATTACCACTGCAGGGTTTTATTATTTTTACAATTTAGAGTACAACATATAATAAAATACACATAAAATTCTCCTTTAGAAATTAAAAAATATATATCTAATTCATCTAACAAGGTGTAATTAGCATCTTGAAAAGGAACGTGATTTTATAAGAAAAAAGTTGGCTAATGCTGCCATCTATTGGAATTTTGGTCAAAGCTCATTTGTTGGATTTTATTCCTCCTTTATCAATATCTTATATGCTGCTGTGATTATTTTTCTCTTTCTAACAAGTATAAAATTGGATGATTTTGTTTTCAACTAAATCCTACAATAAATATTCTAAGAAATACACGAAGATTCTACCATGACAGAATTAGTCTTTTCCTACTGAGATTCATTCTAAAGTTGACAAACATAAGTTGTGGACAGGGAGCTCAGATGGAAAAATCCCTGCTTCTGGAAACAACTTAAATTCTCATTCACATTATTTTTATTTTTATTTCTCAATTATAAACTGTTTGATGTTCTGGCTCACATAATCCACGAACAAAGTGGGTTACTCTTAGAAGCCTGGTAGTGGAAAGTGAAAGTTCCAGATCTTAAGCTAGCAAATATTCACCTCCTGCTGTTGAGGACCGAGTTCCAATACTATAGAGTTGTTTCAGAAGGCTGTGTGGCAAGGGGGAGGGTGCTCGGCCTCATGAGTGAAATGCAACAGACATCATAACGTGGTACCTCGGATGTTACTGTTGTTAAGGAATTCTCTTGCTTTGCTGGGAGCAATGTGAGATGGTCTGGCCTCTACGTGAAACCTATCCAAATAAATACGTGCATACCCTTTAACCTAGTGATTCCACTTGTAGGAATTTATCTTACAGATGGAGTTGCAAGTGTGTGAAATGAAGACTTTGTATAGTGTGTCATTTTTTATTATAGCAAAGATTGGAAACGATCTAAATGTTATCAATAAGATACTGTTTAAGGTAATCCTAGCACTCTGGGAGGCTGAGGTGGGAGGATTGTTTGAGCTCAGGAGTTCGAGATCAGCTTGAGCAAGGGCGAGACCCCGTCTCTATTAAAAATAGAAAGAAATTAGCTGGACAACTAAAAATTATACAAAAAATTAGCTGGGCATGGTGGTGCATGCCTGTAGTCCCAGCTACTCAGGAGGCTGAGGCAGGAGGATCACTTGAGCCCAGGAGTTTGAGGTTGCTGTGAGCTAGGCTGATGCCACAGCACTCTAGCCCAGGCAACAGAGTGAGACTCTGTCTCAAAAAAAAAAAAAAAAAAGATACTGTTTAAATGAATTATGGTTCAGTCATATAAAGGAATATCATTCAGTCACTAAAAAGAGTGAAAGGCCAGGAGTGGTGGCTCATGCCTGTAATACCAGCACTTTGGGAGGCCGAAGTAGGAGGATTGCTTGAGGCCAGAAGTTCAAGACCAGCCTGGGCAAAATAGTGAGGCCCCTGTTTCTACAAAAAATTTAAAAAACATCCCTGTGGTCCCAGGTATTCAGTAAGCTGAGGCAGGAGGATTGCTTGAACCCAGAAGGTCAAGGCCAGCCCAGGCAATACAGAGACCCTGTCTCCAAAAAAAACAAAAAACAAAAAAAAAACATACACATTTGAACATTGGAATCAGGCATCGTGGACGAAATGCTCAAATCAGTTGAACACATTTGAATGCCCGACTTTTCTTTCCTGCAAGAGGAAGATCAGGAGGTGGAGAGGTGTGCCGAGGGTCTCAGCTCAGTGCCTGGTGGAGGTTGGGTCCATAGAGCTTTGAGTGGCAGCCTAGGGACTGTGCCTGAACCAGCCCGTCGGCCCACCTGCTGATGCCTGAAATTCTTTTAACACCAGATAACAACTGTCATTCTGCAATTTAGAGATAAACTTTAAAGTCTGAGGGTAAGGCAGGTGAAAATGGGCCGAAATGGCAAGCCCTAGAAAGCCAGAGAGCTGACATGGGGCAGTTGGCAGGTAGCTGCGGCCACTGGAAGGAAAGGGAGCAAGGATGCAGGGTGCAACCTGGAATGTTATCACAGAGGAGGGGGATCCCCGGACTGATGGGGAGTGACAGACGGCCCGAGGCCCTGAGATGAAAGGCACTCTTTTCTAAGGAAAACATCTATGAGCCAGAGCCAAGAGGCACAGGGGAGGAAAGGCGGCAGAACAGAGAAGAAAGTTCTGATAGAAGCTCATTGCATTCCTAGAGGGATAGCCATTGCCATGGCAGTGCACACAGTGAAAATGATACAGGATTAGTAATGACGGCACCACCAGCAGTGGACCGTGGCCCAGAGAGCTTCCACTGATCTTTTAAGTTGTTTTCTCTCTACTGCTTTATGCAAGTTAGTTAATATTCACTCAAAGAGTAGAGAATGCTGAGACATTTAGCATTGATATGCCCATACAGTGATGTTTTCCTTAATCTAAATATATACAAATTTAGTGTTTTATCAACTTAAAGATGGATCTTGAAAGTTCTATCAGTTTCTTATAAAACTAAACACATACCGTTGTCCCTCAATATCCCTGGGAGTTTGGCTCCAAGACCCCTGTGGATACCAAAATGCACAGATGTTCAAGCCCCTGACATGAAATGGCATAGTGTTTGCATAGAACAGACACACATCCTTCTGTGTGCTTTAAATAATCTCTAGAGGCATATAATACCTAATACAATAGAAATGCTATGTAAATCGGTGTTATACTGCAATACTACATTGTTCAGGAAATAATAACAAGAATAAAAGGTCTCTATATGTTCAGTACAGATGCAACCATTTTTTTTTTATTTTTTTGATTTTTCGTCAATGGCTGGTTGAATCCACAAATGTGGAACCCACGGATTCGAAGGGTCGACTGTACCTATAGCACCTACATTATGATCCGGCGATTCCACTCCTAGGTTATTGACCCAGAAGAAATAAAAGCATATGTCCTCAAAGAGGCTTGCTGAAAAATGTCCATAGCTTTATTCATAATAGCTAAAAACTGAAAACAGCCACTAGAAGAAGAGATAAACCAGCTGTGGTAAATTCATACAATGAAATACTAAGCAATTAAAAAAGGGGACAAACTACTGACATCCACAACAATATGATGAATTCCAAAAATACTGTGTTGAATGAAAGAAGCCTTACGCGAAAGAGCACATACTGTTTATATAGATATATATATATATGTATCATTCTAGAACTAACAAAACTAATACGTAGAGTAAGCCATGGTGTGGTCGGGGCGGGGGGTGCAGAGCGATGGTCACCTCTGGGAGGTGGGAGGGTGAGGGTGGAAATGGGCCGTAAACGGGAGCCTCTGGGAGCTTCCTGCGGAGACCTTAGTGTACCGTATCCTGACGGGGGTTTGCGTGGCTCGGATATGTGCAACTCACTGAATGGCATGCTTAGGAATTGTGCATTTCATTGTATGTAAATTTTACCTCAAAAGAAAAAATAGCGAACAAACACTGATACCCATGTTGGAGCATATGGGGAGAAGTGTATTGCTGCCTACAACATACTTCGAAGTGCATAAAAAAAGGACGAATTAGCGAGTGGATAAAGAGATGGCCGGAGGGACAAATATGTAGCAAAGGAAGTATAGTAGACCATGCATTGTTGGTTCTAGCTGGTGAGCACACGAGTGTTCACTGTACAGTTTCTTCGGCTTTCAGGTATGTTTAAAAGCTTTTATAATAAAATGTTGAAAGAGTTGATCTTGACTTAGGAGTTGTAATAAAGAGCTTGGGCTATACTTTACATATCTTTGTAGGAGGTATTCCCATGAGGCTGGAGCGGTCGGGGGAGGAAGGAGGTTGCAAGCAGAAAAATGTGTCAGCAACCGAGAGCCCTTTTGTTGTGTTTGTTTCCCCAAAGTGGGCACCTACTAGAGCCTCAAGAAAAGCTTGTGAATGAATGAAGGAAGGAATGGATGAATGAGATGTGCCTAAACCAGTGACTCTGGAATCTATAAAGGAATGGTGAGCTTATGAATATTACTGAATACTTAGACCAAAGGATAAATAAATCTCTGAAATCATCAGACCTTCATACTCATTCCAATGAGTGTCTTAAAAGGAGGGAGGTACAAGAAAGGGAGAATTAAAATCATATCTAAGACTAGCTTTTTGACTTTACAATTTGGATCAATCACAAGGCGCACTCTGGAGAAAACCGTGGAGAAAACGTTACCTCCTCTTTTGAGAAAGCACATTAGGAACAAAGCTTTTGGATACAAGCTTTGGATGTGGTTGTGATGACTCTACTAAGAACCGGTACATTTTGCATCAAGGGCCCCTCAAAATACACAGGTTTTGGGAAAAGAGGAGTGCTCCCCCAGTAGGCCCTGCCAGGAGAGCTGTCATTCTGGGATTTGCTTGCAGCTCAGGGGACTCCTGAGGTCTTGAAAATGGAAGAGAACTAGGTGCATTCATCTGAGGTTCATGCTTCTTTCCATGACGTCAGGGCACCGGAAAACTGCGTAGGCCAGTGATTCTAAACCCTGTCTGCATGATAGAATCATTAGGAGAGGCTTACATAACGTTCATGTAGTATTAAAGGCTGAGCCTCCAACCCAGCCGGTTGAACCAGACTCTGGGATTAGGAGTATGATAAAACACTAATACACAGCCAGGATACAGCCAACTGAACCAGCCACTCAAAACCTATACAAGATGGAAGAACTGGGGTCCCTGAAGCATGTACTGGCCCACACTAGAGTGGAACTTCTAACTTAACATCATTAAGGCACGGGGAAGGGGGACTTGGGGTCATTACAAAATATGGGGGGCTGATCAGGAGGTAAATGGACCAAATGATGGATTGACATCTTGCTCTGAAAACAGAAAGTAATAACAATGCTTTACCTATACGTTATTATTACTATTATCCTTATTCATTAATTAATTAATTTTCCTTTCAGCTTTCCAAGGTATCCTTGTGTCTATCCAAGTGGACCATCCCACTAGGTGTGAGAATGGCCCCTAATCTCAGGCTGTCCTTATTAAGACTTTTTGTTGAAGTTATTCTATACTTCTTGGTTGGGCTTCTCCTCTGATGTCATTCCTATGTCTGTGCCACAATCATTTAGTGGGAAAATGGGACTTGGCCACCATCGTCTTTGAATTAACTTTGGGGAAGTATCCAGAAGAAAAACTGTGTTATTCTCTGAGGATGAAGTAAATAGGCATGACTCTTCCCCAAAATGCACTGCTTCTCAAAAACTCAAAGAGCTATTATCTTTTATAGGTTTCCACGTAAGCAGCATAAAGACTCTGCCAAGCAGTTAAAACTCTTTAATTGTTTAACTTCCTGGGCACTTAGGGTTGTGTTCTTTCTTGGTTTTGCCATGGCTTGTGCTTGCCTCTTTAATAATGTAGTAGAATTCTACTGTATAAAAGATCCTGGGTGACAAGAGTGACACCTTTTACTAGGGCAAGAGATGTACCCAGAGACAATGGGCTGGGGTGACTCAGAAAATCAGGGTAAGAGTGTGTATTCAGGGAAACTTGAACCTCTAGTCCTGGATTTAAATAAAATTCATTAAAAAAGAAAGACAGGAAGAAAGAAGAAAATTAAGGTGATATTTTCTCCCCCAAGAAATCTCAAAGTTTTCTTTATTTTAACTGATTTCTGATTTGACACTCCACAAGCAAAATTAACTTTTTAGGAACTTCTTAAGTTTAAAGAGTATTTATTAGCACCTACCGTGTGTCAGGCATTTGGAATGTATCAGGAAACCAAGGCAAACTCACCTTTTTCTTCTCTGTCCTCACACTCAATCAAGGCCATGTATTTCCCCCAACCTTTTTAAAAAAATAAGTTCAATCAGAAAAGCTAGAAAAAATGGTACACAAACACCCAAATGCCCATCATTTGGATTAAGCATTTGTTATTATTTATCATTTTTGCTTATCTCTCAATAGATAGGTGACAGGAGACAGGTATACATTTTTTCTCAAGCCCTTTGAAAGTAAAATAAAATACCATGATCCATCATGCCAGTACACTTCAGAATGCATCTCCTCAAAATAATATATCAAGGCCAGATTTTGAAAGAAGAAGAAGCGATGCTTTATTTATTATTTTTTTTAGCTAGATTGGGTCATTGAGAGAGACCTTGTTCTGGGTGTAGAATTGAAAGAAGGTAGGTTGAAGGCCAGGTGACTGGGGAGCCTGCAGTTTTGATCTGCACTTGGATGTTATAACTGGCCCAACAAAGTAATACACATTATTAGTCTGTCTGGGCTGCTGTCACAAAAATATCTTAAACTGGGTGGTTTTTAAAGAGCAAAAATTTATTTCTCATAGTTCTGGAGGCTGGAAAGCTCAAGATCAATGCATCGGCACATTCAGTGTCTAGGGATGCCCTGCCTCCTGGTTGGTAGACAGACATCTCCTCGCAGAATTCTAACATGGTGGAAGGGGAGAGGAGCTATGGGGTCTCTTTATATAGTTACTAATCCCAATCATGTGTGCTCCACTGTCATGTCCTAATCTCTTCCCAAAGGTCCCACCTGCTAACACCATCCCCTTGGGGGTTAAGATATCACTGCATAAATTTGACATAAGCATTCAGTCCATTGCACCCATATTCCCAAGGCCCAAGAATGACATTTAGCTCATCTATGAGTAAAGCACATTCAGCTGTAAAACAGTATCTTAAGAGTTTCTTGTCAAATTAGACTTGGTGAGTAAGGCAAGTACCTTTATCTATCCATATCTATATAGCTTGCATTTCCATTTCCTCAGCCCACCCTCTAAAATTCTCACAGTGAATCAAGAACAATTGGGCATACCAGACAACTGGCTGAGCATGTGGCATGCTATTGATCCATTCGAGTATCTAAAATACTGTATTGGAACATTGTCATAATGGAAAAAAAACCTTTCTTTCCCCTTTTCCTCCCTGCACCATCTAGTCTTTGAGTAGCTACAGGGATCACTAAAAAAAAAAAAAAATTTTTTTTTTGGAGACAGAGTCTTGCTCTGTCATCCAGGCTGAAGTTCAGTGGCATCATCATAGCTCACTCTGATGATAACCTCAGACTCCTGGGCTCAAACCATCCTCTTGCCTTGGCCTCCCAAGTATCTGAGACTATTGGTGCAGGCCATGATGCCTGGCTTTTTTCTATTTTTTATAGAGACAGGGTTCTCCCTGTGTTGCCCAAGCTGGTCTCAAACTCCTGGCCTCAAGCAATCCTCCTGTCTCGGCCTCCAAAAGTGCTGGGATTACAGGTGTGAGCCACTTCACCCAGCCACTAATATACTTATGAGCATTCTGTTTGATATAGGTTCGTTTCAAGGCATTCATTTGATACATATTATAATTCTGTCCTCTGTTCAATAAATTGCTTTCCAGTGCAGCTTTAGTGTAATTACACAATTTGATCAAATATTGCCAGTGTTTCCATCTGTTTAGTGTCCAATATTATGATTTTAAAATTGGTTTTAGATTTAGTACAATTTTTTTTAGACCGTATCTTTCTACATAAAAGTTGATGCAGCCAGGCACTGTGGCTCACACATGTAATCCCAGTGACTTGGAAGGCTGAGGCGGGAGGATCACTTGGGGCCAGGAGTTCAAGACCAGCCTGGGCAACATAGCAAGACCTTATTTGTACAAAAAATTTAAAAATTAGCCAGGCATGTTGGCACACGCCTATAGGCCCAGCCACTTGGGAGGCTGAGGAAGAAGGATTGCTTGAGCCCAGGAGTTCAAGGCTGCAGTGAGCTATTATTGTGCCACTGCACTCCAGCCTGGGTAACAGAATGAGACCCCATCCTTTAAAAAAATAAAAAGTTGATGCAGAAAAATAGTATTTTGAGATAAAAAAAATTAGAGACATCTTCGAGTTAATGTAACAGATTTTAGTCACATTTATATTCCTTAATGTTCTCTCTCTCTCTCTCTCTCCATGTGTGTGTGTGTATATATATATATATATATATATATCCACTACATTAGAAATTCAAGAAACAAACAAAATTGTTATATTCACTGCCACACTAAGCAATATATGGAACATTAAAAGTACTATGTATTCACAAACAAGAGAAAAGATGGTATGGCAACATAAAATTAAGAAGAACATTATAGCTGGACTATGTAAGAAGAGCCTGACTGATTTCTTTCAACAATGCATTTTCATCAAAACTCATACATATTCAGTGAAACAAATGGCATGCCAGTGTGAATTGAATGAACTGCCACTGAAACCCGAACATAATTTCCTAGCATCTGTTTGTGGGAATTATGTAAAATACTTCATGCAATGTGTTTTCATTGCAATCCTATTTTTGTTTCCCAACCAGTGAATTTTCATTTAAACCAATATGTTTACCTGAGACCCACACGCATGCATTTACTGGAACTGAAATACAGTTACAGATACAGGCAATGTGTCGGAGGCCAAACCAATGCATTTTGATTCAACTCAGCCAATTTTCCACAACATGTGTCCTGATTCTCCAGGGATATAAAGCCCCATATAACGGTAAATGCACTCAACTGTGAGGATGGGGAGAGGAAGCTGGTGTCCGGGATTGTAGAGAAATACCCAGGAGCTGCGGTTCTCTCGAAACCTTGCCACCAGAAGTGCGCTCTGGGGCCCAGAGCATGGGCCTCACCTGGGAGCTTGTTTGAAAGGCAGAATCTCGGACCCCACCCCAGACCTACCAATTTAGAATTCGAATTTTAACAAGATCCCCAGATGATTTGTTTGAATAGTAAAGTTTGAAAAGCATTGTTTTAAAACAAACTCCTAAATGCCCACAGTTATCTTTAGGGTAATACTCAAAGTTTTCTGAGATCTACTGTACAGTGTAGTGACTACGGTTAATAACGTATTATACATGTGAAAGTTGCTAGGAGAGTAGATCTTCCTCTGGGGAGAGGATTGATTTTTAGGTGGGTTTCCCACAGTAGTTAGAGTGACTCTACAGAACAATCACAGCACAGGAAATGCTTCACTGAGATTGCCCAGAAAAGTCTGGCCAGCTGAATCTTACTGCTTAAAATACACTTATTCACAATAACTGACACGTGGTGATGCGCCTCCCACAGGAATGTGTTAGCACTTGCAAACCTTCCAACTGTAGCACCAAACCCTGGACCAACCTCTTCTTCTCATTCATCTAGAAAACCAGACTCCATCGAATCTCCCTGGCTCCCTAACTGTTCCTTCAATCCCCTATTTCCATCCTTCTCTTGCTAAAAGAGTAGATAGATCTCAAGTGTTCTCACTGCATGAGCACGCACACGTGCACAATTTAACCATGCGGGGTGATAGATATCTTAATTAGCTTGGTTGTGGTACTCATTTCACAGTGCATACTTATAACAAAACTTACACACCTCGAATATATACAACTTTCATTTGTCCATTACACCTCAATAAACCCAAGAAAAAGTTTTCTGAGGCAAGTACTTTTTCCAGTGGGCAGAGAGTTTGGTAAAAACAAAGGCTGAAACCAGCTTACATTATATGTGAAGGCAAGCTCACCCCCTTTTTCTTTCATTGCACATGTGACACATGAGCATTTTTTTCTTATCAAGACTCGAGCAATTCAAGAGACCATTCTCTTCTTTTACCAGAGTTAACCGTCATCAATACTTTCACTTCCTTTTAGTTTCTCTTCCATGAATTTGTATACACATATATGTGCAAATACATTTTAAAAATATTAATGGGATATATATTTGTTATACACTATACATATATATTTTTTAATTTATCTGCCTATTCCTAGATCTCTCCTTGTCTGAGAGGAGAACCTCAGGTTCAACCTCAACCTTTCAACAACTGCATGGTCCCCCGCAGTATAGATACACCATAATTTATATAGCCAGTTCCTTATTTGTGGACATTTGGGTTGTTTCTATTTTTGTTTCTATTACAGACAATGTAACAGGAACATCCTTGACCATCTATATTTGAGAATTTCTTTAGATTAGATTCCTAGAAATAGAATTTTAGGATTTAAAAAGACAGAAATAGTCTAAAAGCACATGGTAGTAAATTCACTCTCAGTAGTAATCAAATTTGAATCAAACAATAGAATCTTTCCCCCTTTTAGGCTGGCAAAAATGAAAAAAGACGAATGCATTTTTGGTAGGAGTTTAAACTGGTAAAGGCTCTTAGGAAGATAGTTTAGCAACAGCTAATCAAAAGCTTTGATGCTCACGAAGGTGATGTTCAGTCTACTTCAGGGGCTGGTGGGGTTATCCTCAGATGGGAGAAGTCTCGCAGCTTGTAAAGAAACCTCCTTCCTTCCATGCGCAGGTTGCTTCCTTTAATGTAGGGGAGCCCCAGAGGGAGAGTAAGAACTTGCTGCAGTGTCAGGGACCCCCCAGCACCCCCACTTTTGTTACCGAAAGCTCAGCACCTGTCCTCGAGGCTGCATCGGAAGAACAAAAGCAAGTTGTTTGAGGAGAAGGGAAGAGTAGTTTTATTAATTTATCAGCAAATGAGGAGGATGGAGACTACTGTCTATAATGTCATCGTCCTAATAATAAGCTGAAATACAGAGTTTTTAAAGGTTAAGTTTTCAGCTTCAGGCAATCCTGTGACCTCCACCTAGGACCTCTGCCTACCCAGACAGTTTTGTTGTAGCACAAAGAACAAGGGACATATTCCTGCCCCTCCCGACCCCTGGCCTGAGGCAGAGATGTAGGTTTTAGTTTTTTAAAAGAGTGAGAAGGTTTTAAAGAGACAGAAAACATTTTCATCAATTTTTTTAGGCCATTTTATCTGTAACACTTTTATACCGTCTTCCAGCAATCTCCTCAATGCCAGGGCTAGCCTGTGGTGCCACCTTTCTCCCCCATCAGGGTGGCTTTACTTGGTTGCCCTTTGCAGCACTTGTGCCTTAATGGGGGCTGCTCTGGGACATCTCACCAGGGATCCTGAAGTTGACTCTTAGGGAACAGGGGTTGACTGACTGGACCCTACTCTCCCCAAATGTCCTGGTCTCCTTATGTGCATGGCCTACCTCCTCCCCAGGACTTGGGTCCCTACACCGAGCGCTGAGGCAGCTTCTGCTCAGCTGTTCTCCGAGATCACATGTGCCAATTTTGCCTATATTGGCAAGAGTAATGGGAGATGTTTATTCAAATGATCTTTCACTGGACAAAAGAGATCAGCTTAAAAAAATACGGTACGTTACTGGGATATTGTAAAATATATATTTGGTCTTCAACCCCAATTCCTGGCACACAACTCCTAAAATCCTTAGAATCTCTAAAGTATGTAATGAGCTGACGGTGGCTGGCAACCCAGAGGTAGCTCCAGGTTGGGGCTGGTCACTGGAAAGACCAAGGCAGGATTATAGGGTTGGGACTTTCAGGCCACACCCAACCTCAGGGAGGGGAGAGGGGCTGAAGGATAAGTTGATCACCAATGGCCAGTGGTCTAATCAAGCATTCCTGCATAATAAAGCCTCCACAAAACCCAAAAGAACTGAGTTCAGAAGAGGTTCCAGACAGCTGAACACGTGGAGATTCCCGTAGCGTTCCCAGGGAGGGCATGTGCCCCTTCCCCCCTCCCTCGCCCTATGCACCTCTTCCTCTGTATCCTTCGTAATATCCTTTGTAATGAACCAGTAGACGTGTTTCCCTGCGTTCCGGGAGCTGCTCTAGCAGATTACTAGAATCTGAGGAGAGAGTTGTGGGAACCTTGATGTATAGCCAGCGGGTCAGAAGCACAGGTAAAACAACCTGGGGCTTGTGGTTGTCTTCAGAAACGGGGCCCAGTCTTGTGGGACTGCGCCCTCGCCCCGTGGGATCAGACGCTATCGCCAGGTAGACAGCGTCAGAGTGGAATCGGAGGACACCCAGCTGGTGTCTGCCGCAGAGCTGGTGGCTTGCTCGGTGCGTGGGGAAAAAAAACCCCACACGTTTGGTTACAGAAGTGTTCTGTGTTGATTGTTGAGTGAGACAATAGGAAAAAACACTTTGAGTTTGTGTTTTCCCTCCTCAGACCTGCTGTGCTGAGACCCACGGCAAACACCAGGAGGCCTACGGTTCACCGGACACAGAAGACCGTCCCTCCCGGCGTGGGGGCAGCCGGGGCATGGGTGTCCCCTGACGGCAAGGCCAGCCGCGTTCCAGGAGACATCCGCCCCCCGCGCCAGGCGAAGAGCCCGCTCTCCCACGCCCCCTACATCCCGTCTCTGGGAATGCGCGGGCTTTGCTGCGACGCTCGCTCCTCCCACTCTGTCACGGGGCATCTTCGCCAGGGGACAGAAGTGGGCGTGGACTGGGAGAGGAGCCCGGGTCATAGTTTCTGCCGCACTGCGGGTGCATTCGGGGAAGAGGAGAGGCCCCTTTCAGGCCCTCGCCTCAGGGACGTTCCGAAGCACTTGGAAAGTGGCTCCTCCTGGAGGCATGGGGAGACAAGCGTTTGCGTCATCTCCTCTGGTAGGGGACTGTGTGAAGCCAGGCGCGAGAGCAGCGTGAGTCGTTTCTCCCATAAAACGTATGCTGAGCCTTGTCCTCCTCGCTAATGGCATATTCCTGTGGAACAGACCCGCATGCCCCAGAAGAGCATGCCTTGTGCCCTGCTCGGCTAACCCTGTCTGTTCTCCTGACTTATTTGGCAATGTGGAATTCTAAACAGAATCCAAAATTCTACGCCAAGGCTAGGATTTGGAGGAGAAAAGAGATCAATTCCAGAGCAAGGGGTAGAATAAAATGTCTCCACTGCTGACACTGAAAGGTGACAGATAAGGGCAGACCCCACAGGCAGGGGTTAGGCATGCGACAGGGGTGTCAAGACTGGGCTAAGCAGATTCTTCCCTTCAGCATTTTGGTCCAGGTAACAACAGATGAAAATTAATCCTAGGGGCAATCCTGGAAACCAAAGAAAACCTCCAACAGACAGGTATGAAAGTGCGTGTGTGTGTGTGTGTGTGTGTGTGTGCGTGTGTGTGTGTGTGTTCAAGGCAAGAGCAGGTCTTCTTTTCTGCTTGTCAATCTTTTTCTTCCCCATCGGCCAGGCGCTTCCGTACTGCTCAGCAAAGACGCCGGGAAGGAAGGGCAGAAGGTGGAGAGGAAGAAGGCAGAGCTTGGCCTAGCTGCGGCTCTGAGGTTTTTGTTTGTTTTTTAAAATTTCATCCACCAAGTCTACCTCTGGGACCACATAAAATGTGACTCAGGAATGGGAAATCATTTTAACTCAGGAAACGCCACTACCTTCCTCAAATTACCTTTGGAAAAGAGATGAGCACAAAGAAACCACGTTTAAGAATGCAAATTTATTAGTTAGGCTGTTTTACGTTGCAAGAACCAGAGACTCCAAGGTTCTCTGGACAGTAGTATATATGATCAGGCTGCACAAATAGGTAAGGAGCACTAGAACAGAGGGCAGACAGGTCACATGCAGGAAAAGGATGTGAAGGTCATTCTGAATATGGTGGCGCTCTGAGCAGGTCAACTCAGAGCAGCCTTCCCTCGCGGTGACTCAAGCCCTGTTCCTGCCTCAGGGTTTGGTCAACCACCCTCAGTATAGTTGACTTGGCTCTCAGATTCAGCCACAAGGATCATCTTAAGGAGATTGATTGATTGATAGAGACGAGAACTTGCTATGCTACCCAGGCTGGTCCTGAATTCCTAGCCTCAAATGATCCTCCCACCTTAGCCTCCCAAAGTGCTAGGATTATAGGTGTGAGCCACCGCACCTGGCCACAAGCCTCGAAATGATTCAAGAATAGAATTTCTTTCTTTGGCTCTGAAGCTCCATGACTTAACTTTCACTTGAATGTATGACTAAGGCTTTTTTCATGATGACCAATGGAATGAATTATTGAATATTATTAACCTTGGTCTTGAGAAATTAAAATTAATTTACTAAGGATTCTGAACCAAAGTTGTAGTAAGAAGTCTTGCTTGCAATTTTTAAAAATTTTGAACAATATCAGGGTGAAACTTGGTTGCAATTTTGCAAAGTCTTTTACTGTGCACATTTCACAAAGATATTTTGAATCTCAGCAATGGAAAAGGATACTTTTTAACTGGTGGCATGTCAGAGCTATCTTGAGTTCTTGTGGCTTTTCAAGTGCTGTTGTTGATTTTTGTTCAAACTTTGGTCACGACTGTTTATGTAAGGAACACAGTTTTGTGTTTATTGGTTTATTCCAGTTGGCTAGGTAACAGTGTCTAAAACATGGTATGATATACATAAGTCTATAATTTTTTTAATTAGGTGAAATAAAACTCTAACATTGACACTTTATGTAAATTTATGAAAGTAATTTATCCCTGAAACCAGTGCTTCTTCAAATGGAGGGATTTTTGTTTGTTTGTTTATGGGAATTTTAAGTAATTTTCAGTGCCTAAGAATGTTCCCTATAAAACACATAACGAAACACATAACAATAATGGTTTCAGTGAAAACAGTTATCTTAAAGTAGGATTTGATTTGAAATTCCAAATACCCTATGACTTGGGTATCAAAATTTACTGTACGACTCAGTCACATATAACTTTTCAGTGGCTTGTGTATGGTGCAAGTTGGAAAGTGTTTACATTCACTACATATTTCATTAATTATATCTACCCATGTTTATATCATTTAAAACAGTTTTCGTTTTATTTAAAAATAACACTTCCAGCAAGCAAATGGGGCTTATTTTGTAGTAACTATAAATAGCAGGGAGGTATCATGGCAGAGACAGGGCCATGACCTAGCGGGTTGTTTGCCATCGTTCATTTTCTGCCGTTTCTAAGGGGTAAATTGCATCCTGTGCTGTTTGCAGCCTCGTCTCCAACTTTTGCAGAGTCAAGAATTTAAAAGCATAAATGTTCTGTCTGCAGTAGCTTTGTCTTTCATAGCTTGTTTTAGAAGGACTTCTAGGAACACTGTTTCACCACTGCCAAATCTGAATTGCTGTATATTTCAATGTATTTTTTAAAAAGTTCTTCTGGTCATTTTCTTTAAATTCTAGGCAGCTAACATGGTATTATCAAGATGACTCACATTTCTTTACTGAGAAATGAACTAATTCTAGAACTCTGGTTGGTACTTCGGTGCCCCCTGGGGATATGATCCCAGAGGGTTCTTGTTATTCCCACCCCTTGAAGAGGGTTTTGAAGGCTTATGCTGTTGTCCATCTTGGAAAGATCCCAGATGTCTGAGCCAGAGTAAGGAAACCTGCTCTCCTCCTTTCCCCTGCCTGCCTTCCCCTCTGATATGGTTTGGATACTTGTTCCCTTCAAATCTCATGTTGAAATTCGATCCCCAGTGTTGGAGGTGGGGCCTGGTGGGAGATGTTTGGGTCGTGTGGGTGGGTGGATCCCTTATGCATGGCTTGGTGCCCTCCCCATGATGAGCGAGTTCTCGCTTTATTAGTTCAAATGAGAACCGCTTGTTTAAAGGAGCCTGGCGCCTCCTCCTCCCTCTCCTGCTCCCTGTTGTGCCACGTGATACATCTGCTCCCCTTTGCCTTCTGCCTTGAGTGGAAGCTCCCTGAAGCCCTCACCAAAAGCAGATGCTTGCGTGATCCTTCCTGTACAGCTTGTGTGATCTTTCCTGTACAGTCTGCAGAACGTGAGACAAACCTCTTTTCTTTATAAATTACCCAGCCTCAGGTATTTCTATTATAGCAACACAGGTGGACTAACAAACCCTCCCAGCAGAAATAATGCACAACTGCAACTACCTTGCTTAAAATAGAACATCTGGTCCACCTGTGTGCCTGCCCTTTTTAGGATTATTGATGTTGTTAGTTTATCTTTATCAGTTGAGTTTATAGTGGGCTGTTTGGTTAGCCCTACAGTATGTAGCAAGACATCTTGCATATGTCTGATCTATACTTTTAATAACGAAATGAGAAGACAAGTTGTATACACTGCTGCTCACATAGGGAGAATCCATGCCCCTATTGCTAAAACAAATATATATCCATTTCTCAAGTTGTGATAAGACAGTGACACTTCACGGTTAGTAAGATACTTATACACATGTTATTAATTTTCAACATGATATCCAGGTTAGAATAGTAAATTGTTTAAAGTTTATTAGGCATTGTTTTATACTATATGACAAACAGCATTTTGTGTGTTCATGTTCCGCTGTAAATCTCTGTCATTACAGAGCACTTTTCCATAAGAAGGTGAGGTGGCTCAGCTGGGTGGGCTGAGGGGTATTTTGGCGGCGTGTTAAGCAAATCGTGGTGTAAAGGTTTGAGAGCCACTCAGTATAGGGCACTCTCACTGGGCAAGCTTTCAGGCCAGACCACCTCACAAGCAACTGAGATGTAGATTTGTGGCTTTTGACTGTGCCCGGGAGATGGGGCCATGACAGAAGAGTCACGTGATACAGAATACAAGGAACTGTCTAAAGCTGTGAGGACGGCAGATACCCAGAGCTTAAAAAAGTCATCTCCAAGAGAGTAATTCTACTTGTCCAACAAATGCATTTCTTGGGCTTTATTTTATAATCTTTAGCAACATATGTGAGCTAAGTCTTTCCCATAAAATAATTAACCAGTTCACTATTTTCTGCTCCAAATCTTTGTTACTATAGACACATCTGAGGTATCCCTCACCCCTGTAGAAGCTCATAAGTAGGTTCATAACCATTAACTCTAATAAGGGCATATTAGCAATAATAATCATAAAGATGAAATAGAGAGGCAGGTTAGAGCAAGGACTCTGGAGCTAGAACACCTGTGTGCACGTGTTGATTCTGACCCTTTCAAGCATTCAGCTACTTACTAGCTGTGTGACCTTGGGCAAGCTACCTAACCACTCTGTGCTCATTTTCTCATCTATAGATCAAGGATTTTATAAAGATTAATATTTTTAAAGCACTTAGGAAAGTACTTGTGCTTATTAGTTGTAAAATGCTGTTTGCTAAATAAAATTAACATCAAAAGGTGTATATGGGAGAAAAGATTAGCAAAAAATGTTAAGATTTCCATACACGGATAAGAGGACTTTGCCCTGTCCTTTCTCAGCCGTGTAGTCGCGGTAGGATTTAGCCGTACCTGCAGCTTCAGACACGGGCCCTGATTGGCTCGGGTCTACCAGCAAATTCCATCCCAGCCATCACGAGACTGATTTAAAAATGGGCAAGTGGCCATATTAGGACCAACGAGAAGAGAAGCTCCTAGGAATTGTAAGAGAGACACCCAGGATAGAGTCCTTTTTCTCCTTGGGATGACGGAGAGTGGAAATGAGAAGTCCAGAACGCCTGCAGCCAGCGTGCTGCCACAAAGGGAGCCCGGAGGGGTGGCAGTCAGGGGTGCACCACTGAACGCAGCCTGACAATGAAGCCGTGGAAGGCAGAGGGAGGCACATGGAGGAATTCTATCCTGGATTATATTGTCTGAACCCCTGGATGGAACCTTACTTGAAGGCAGCCCTACCTGTAGACTTCCAAATCACAGTAAATTTTCCCTATTGCTTAAGCCAGTTGGATTTAGCTTTCCATCGCCTGCAACTGAACGACTCCTCACTGATGAAAAGTGTTGACTTTGAAGAGTAAAGAAAAGAAATGACTAAACCGATAATATTTAAATTAATGCCAACGTCCCATCCTTAGACGGAATTCTTTACAAAAAAGTAATTATTTCTTAACGATGAGTTTAAAAGTTTATAATTTATCTAACTCTGGAATTTCTCTACAGCAATGTTTCTCAAAGTGTGATTTTCAGATCACTGTCTCTGAGAGATGAGCCGTGGAAAAGATCTCTTGTCAGGTAAATTTTGGAAATACTGCCTATTGTAAACTCCTCTTATAGGCTGGGCATGGCGGCTCATGCCTGTAAATCTCAGCACTTTGGGAGGTCGAGGCAGGAGGATTGCTTGAGGCCAGGAGTTTGAGACCAGCCTGGGCAACATAGTGAGACCCTATCTCCACTAAAAATTTTAAAAAATAAGCCAGATATCCTGGCATGCACCTGTAGTCCCAGCTACATGTGAGGCTGAGGTGGGGGGATCACATGAGCACAGGAGTTTGAGGCTGCAGTGAGCTATGATTGCAGCACTTTACCAGTCTGGCCAACAGAGCAAGACCTTCTCTCTCTCTCTCTCTCTCTCTCTCTCTCTCTCTCACACACACACACACACACACATACACACACACAAAAGAAAAAGAAAAAAAATCTTATAAATTAATAGTGATATTGTATTAAAGGAGACATTCTCAGTAAAACAATAACTAAAATAACCTGTTCCGTGTTGTTTATCCTAGTATTTCAGAATTTATTTGATCATGGAACTCCTTTTTTTCCCACAAAATTCTTGCTAACACTCTAGGAAAGGCCGACTTACAGATTGTGTACTCAGAATATACTGCCTCGTGGAAAGATAACCTCTGACTAAAATGGCCCCATAGTGAAAGGTTGGACTTGAGCCTGGGGCACATAGTGTCCCTGTGATATGGCTTCACCGTGTGAATAAGCATTTGGGATATTACAGTCACTCCATGGTCAGCTAAGGGCTGAAGAACCAGAGGGCTGGGTGGAGCAGATTTACACTTTAGTAACGGCAGTGTAGTGATGCTAGACGATCCAGCTGTTGTTCAAGCGGAACTTGAGCTTCCTGAACTTCAGATTCCTCATTTGCTTCATGGGAATAATTTTACCCTTAGTTTACAGCACCGTGAAATAAAACATTCAATAAATAGTAGCTGTTATTAACATTAAAATCACTTTTTATAACAGGTAGGCTATAAGGTACTTTGCAAATGTATCTCAAGCTTAAATCAGAACCTGTTAATTCTCTTTGTCTTATTTTTCATTCTCTATAGCATTTACTACTATCCATTGTTTATTAGCTTTTTGTCTGTCTCCCCCACTAGAATGTAGGTTCCTTGAAAGTGGCAGTATTGCATATAATCAATGCTAATATATATGTGTTGAATTAATTAATAAGTGCTAAAAACTCTCATGTATGCCTAATGTGTGCCAAGCACTTTACTAGATACTTTACACATACATTTATATTATGCCATTTGACACTTATATTAACTCTAAAAGATGGCTATTATTACCCCCATTTGGCAAAAGAAAGAACTGAGAGAGGGCCAGGCGTGGTGGCTCACACCTGTAATCCTAGCACTCTGGGAGGCTGAAGCAGGAGAGTCACTTGAGGTCAGGAGTTTGAGACCAGCCTGAGCAAGAGTGAGACCCCATTTTTACAGAAAATTGAAAAATTAGCCTGATGTGGTGGCACACACCTGTTGTCCCAGCTATTCAGGGGGCCGAGGCAGGAGGATCGCTTGAACCCAGGAGTTTGAGGTTGCAGTGAGCTATGATGACGCCAGTGCACTTTAGCCTGGGCAACAGAGCGAGACCCTGTTTAAAAAAAAAAAGAACCGAGTGAGAAATCAAATAACTTACTCCAAATTACACTGCTAGCAAATGACAGAATCAAAATCCAACCCCAAGTCTCAATTTACTTTTCAAATTACTCACTTACTGTATTAGTTTTCTGTTGGCGCTATAACAAATTACCATGTATTTGGTGGCTTAAAACAGAAGGTACTGTCTCACGGTCCTGAAGATGAGAAGCGGGAAATCAAGGCATCAGCAGGGCCATGCTCCCTCCAGAGGCTCTAGGAGAGAATCCATTCCTTGCCTCTTCCAGCTGCCCGGACTCTGCCTTCTGGCCGCCTTACTTCAAGCTCTGCCTCCAAGGTCACGCTGCCTCCACCTCTTCTGCCTGTGCATAGCCTCCCTCTGCCTTCCTCTTACAAAGACACTTTGGGTTGCATTTAGGGCCCACCTAGAGGATCCGGGCACGATCCTTCACCTAATCACATCTGTATAGTCTTTGGGGTTTTTTTTCCATATAAGGTAACATTCACAGGTACCAGGGTTAGAATGTGGTTATCTTTTGGAGGGCCATTATTTAACCTAATACACATATCTTTTTTTTTTTTTTTTTCCTACAAGCAGTAAGCAGAAACTAATATACATATCTTAGAAACAGAACTTGTACTGAGGTCCCCAGGTGCAAGACAAAGGCTGTTCCCCAGGACAATAATGCCAATGACAACACTGAGGCAAAATTGGATATTGGGGTAATGCCTGCAGCAAAGAGCCTAAGGGGTGTTGGGAACCTTTACAAGATGCAATCGCTTTTGCCTGGGTCTGGAGACTATAACCTGAGCTAAGTGGTGTAGACAGGTAAGGGGGAGGACTGGGTGGGCCAGATGCCAGGAAGGTAAAAAGATCAATGGTGATTTGTCAGATAAGAGTGTTCTGTGACTGTGGATTCCTTTTTTCCCTTTTAATTATTACAAGTACATGTTATAATAGCTGTATATCTTTGTAGAATACATGCGATGCTTTGATACAGGCCTACGATGTAAATTAATCAAGTCAGGATAATTGGGGTAATTGGGGTATCCACCACCTCAGGCATTTATCATGTCTTTGTGTTAGGAACATTTCGCTTCCACTCTTACATTGTAATATATAATGAAATAATTATATTAAATACAACTCACCATAGGTTGGGGACCCCTGTTTTAAAGCATACCTTAACTTATTGTTGATTGTAGTCACTTTGTCCTGCTGTCAAATATTGTTCATTCTATCTAACTATGTTTTTGCACCGATTAACCATCCCCACTGCATCCCCCCAATCCCCGCTCCCCTCCTAGCCTCTGGTAACCATCATTCTACTTTCTGTGTCCATGAGATCAATTGCTTTTAATATTTAGTTCCCACATATGAGTGAAAACATTCAACATCTGTCTGTCTGTGCTTGTCTTATTTCACATAACGCAATGTTCTCCAGTTCCATCCATGTTGCTACAAACGGCAGGATTTCATTCTTTCTTGTGACTATGTATTAATAATATTCCATTGTGTATATGTTCCACAGTTTCTTTATCCATTCATCCATTCATCCATTGATGGGCATTTAAGTTAATTCCGAATCTTGGCTTTTGTGAAACATGGGAGTGTAGGTATCTTTGGGATATATTGAATTCCCCTTCTTTGCATATATACCCAGCAGTGGGATTGCTGGGTCACATGGTAGTTCTATTATTAGGTGTTTGAGGAACCTCCATGCTGTTCTCCATAGTGGTTGTCCTAATTTACATTGCCACCAACAGTGTACGAGTGTTCCCCTTTCTCCACATCCTTGCCAGCATTCCTTTTTTTTTTTTTTGAGACAGAGTCTCACTCTCTTGCCTGGGCTAGAGTGCCGTGGTGTCAGCCTAGCTCACAGCAACCTCAAACTCCTGGGCTCAAGCAATCCTCCTTCCAGTTTTCCCAGTAACATTTATTGAAGAGACTGTTCTGTCCCCACAGTATGTTCTTGGCAACTTTGTCAAAGATAAGTTCACTATAGATGTGTGGATTTATTTCTGGGTTCTCTATTCCGCTCCATTGGTCTATGTGTCTACTTTTATGTGAGTGCCATGCTGTTTTGGTTACTACAGCTCTGTAGTATAATTTGAAGCCAGGTAATGTGATTCCTCCAATTTTGTTCTTTTTGCTCAGGATGGTTTTGGATATTTTGGGTCTTTTGTGGTTCCATATAAATTTTAGGATTATATTTTCTATTTCTATGAAGAATGTCCTTGGTATTTTGATGGAGACTGCATTAAATCTGGAGATTGGTCATGTTAATAATATTGATTCTTCCAATCCATGAGCATGGAATATCTTTTCATTTTTTTGTGGCCTCTTTAATTTTTTCACCAATGTTTTATAGTTTCCATTATAGAGATGTTTCATTTATTTGGTTAAGTGTGTTCCTAGGTGTTTTATTTTATTTGTAGCTATTATAAATGGGATTACTTTCTCGATTTCTTTTTCAGATTGGCATATAGAAATGCTACTGATTTTTGTATGTTGATTTTTTATCCTGCAATTTTACTGAATTTATCAGTTTTTTGTTTTTGTTTTTGTTTTGTTTTTTTGAGACATAGTCTCACTCTGTTACCCAGGCTAGAGTGCCGTGGCATCAGCCTATGTCACAACAACCTCACACTCCTGGAGTCAAGCAATCCTCCTGCCTCAGGCTCCCAAGAAGCTGGGACTACAGGTGCGTGCCACCAAGCCCAGCTAATTTTTTCCATTTTTAGTAGAGATGGGGTCTTGCTCTTGCTCAGGCTGGTCTCAAACTCCTGACCTCAAGCAATCCTCCCACCTCGGCCTTCCAGAGTGCTAGGATTACAGGTGTGAGCCACCACACCCAGCCTGTTTATCAGTTTTAATAGATTCTTTGTGGAGTGTTCAGGTTTCTCTAGATATAAGAGAATATCATTTACAAACAAGGATAGTTGGACTTCTTCCTTTTCAATTTGGATACTCTTTATTTCTTTCTCTTGTCTGATTGCTCTAGCTAGAACTTCCAGTACTATGTTGAATAACAGTGGTGAAAGTGGGTATCCTTATCTTGTTCCAGATCTTAGAGAAAAGGCTTTCAATTTTTCCCCATTCAATGTGATACTAGCTATGGGTCTGTCATATATGGCTTTTATTAGGTTAAAATAAGTTTCTTCTATCTCCATTGTTTGAGAGTTTTTATCATGAAGGGATGTTGAATTTTATCGAATGTTTTTTCAGCATTAATTGAACTGATCAGATAATTTTTGTCCTTTGCTCTGTTAACATGTATCACATTGATTGATTTGTGTATGTTGAACCAGGATCTCTGATTCTGTCCTATTATGAAAGAAAACAGATTCTTATTGAACTTATGCACATGACTATATTGCCATAAAATAAGAATAGTTAAGAATGAATAGTATCCAAATTCTAGAGAAATCAATCAGAGAGAAAAATAAATGTTTCAAATTATTTACAAAATATACTTTACCAATTTGTTGTAAGCTATAAATAGCTCAAAAGAAGGAAAAATATTTTCTTGACTTCTGAAAAACAAAATATAAAAAAATTAGCAATGTTTTAAACAAATGGTCAAAAAATTAGTTCGGTCCCATGTAATTAATTCTTGTTCTGCTTGAGGTTGGTTAGCATCCTCATGAACACATAGACTTATTTTTTACTTTTTTAAGGAGGGGGAGTGAGGAGGGGAGTTCAGTTTCCTTGTGTTTTTGTTGTTGTTTAGACAGAGTCTCACTCTGTCGCCCTAGGTAGAGTGCATGGCATCATCATAGATCACTGCAACCTCCGACTCCTGGGGTTGAGTGATCCTCCTGCCTCAGCCTCCCGAGTAGCTGGGACTACAGGCATGTGCCACCATGCCCAGCTAATTTTTTCTATGTATTTGTAGTTGTCCAGCTAATTTCTTTTTCCTCAGGAAAAAATGGTGGCAATTTCATTGAGTCCAAGTCAGAAAAATTGAAGAAGAATATGAAAACATTATTTGGAGACTTATAGCCAGGAAAGAATTCAAGATTCAGTCTAAATGGTATGATCTCTAAAGTTAGTAGAAAATAGCTTCTTGAGAAGAATTAAGTAAGCTAAGGTCATTTTGTGGCATATAACAATTTAAAGTAATAACCATAATTATTATTGACAACACATATCAAAGCATATCAAAACTTTAGGAATCTCATCAATTTTAGAACATATATATTAATAACATGTTTATATAAATATAACCCAAAGAAAGTTAAATACCACTTCATATTTGACAATGCTTCCTGTATAGTTTTAACATACCAAATAAGCCAAATGTGTCTCTCTTAGATTTTCAGTGGCCCTAATATTTAGAAAGCTCCTTTGAGGTCAAAAAGACAATTTAGAATTTTGATTTTGGGAAGTTTGTCAAATATCAAAGGTTTAAAACACTTTTTGTCGTAAAACGCTTGGTGTCATAAAATAGCATTACAGGTTGCTATAGTCATTTGTTTAGCCAAAGTGATAACCCAAAGATTTTAAAAAGCAAAAAAAAAATTTTACTCTTTTTTCTGAAAAAATTCCAATATTTTTCTTCATGGTTTATATATAGAATTGTTTCTCTTATATCTAGTAGCTTTAATTACATATATTATAATGTTAACTCTTAGTAACCCTTACTTTTTGATAAAAAATCTGGGAAGTTAAAGTAATTTTGAGCTGTTATCAGTTCCCGATTTTTATTGGCACATCTAAATATCTTTAGTTTTTTATGTCATATAAAAATAAGATGTTAAAATACATAAGCTTAAACTTATGTTTAATAATGTTTTAGTATTTTAACTTATAAATAACTCAGATATTTTATGATTATCTTCTTTAACTTAATATGAGATTTTAAATTACTGAAAAGAATTTTGAAATTACAATACAGGTACCATCCCTAATGTTGTTCCCAGTCATCTGAGGCCTTAAGTAGTCACGTGTCATCCAAGACGGCTACAAAGGGCAAAGCCTATCTGTGTCTTCGACCTACATACCAGGGAAATACCATTGAGGACAAAAGATAGGATGCCAGGAGGATCCAACCCCTCCTAGAATAACCAGGAGGCAAAGCTGGGAAAGGGAAGAAGTGGCTCTATTAGGTACGGTTGTGTCTTGTAGCTGACGCAGGAGATTAGAACAGGGCACACAGGTGGTGTGGAAAGAACTCAGATGGTGTGAAACAGTAGGAACAAAATTAGGGTCATGGATCAATGAAAACAAAAGCTGTGGTCAGTTGCGATTGTACCCATTGTAGCTACACCATGCTTGCTCCGGTTTGGGGAAAAGTCCCCCAGGAGGCGGGGCAAGAGTGGCCTCAAATGACTCTGACTTCATTATACCATCATTACCATGGACTAGCATTGCAGCTCCCCTCCCCCTCTCCAGTGGACTTTGGAAGCCATGACACATCCGGGCCTGAACAAATAAAGTAAAAATGTGCCCCGCCCGAGGATGGGAGAAGGTAACATTCTCATTGGCCACACTGGCAGCGCAAACATGAGGTGTCAGAAGAAAGAAAAGGAGAGACCGGAAGAGACCCAGGGCCACCGTCCGCTTGGACATATGCCTGCTCCAGCCGCTTTGGAGTACACCGCTGCCTGCCTGCTTAAGTACCTTTGATGGCTATTGGTGGCCTTTAACAGCCCTCTTCCACGTCCATCTGGGCCTGTGCTTGCTAAATACAACTTTCTGCTTATGCTTCACTACTTTGGTGTTTGGTTTCAAGTCTTCGTCTCCAAATACAGGAACCGACGATCACTCGCTGGAAACACAACTGTTGGTCCAGGACTGAGAACATGTCCCCGGGCCTCACCATGGCCACCTATCCAGACTCCAGAATCTAGAGGCTCAAAACTAAAATATAAGTTTACAGTCAAATCCAGCAAGTATTAAAAATATCACAAAAGCAGTAGTTTCATGATCTTAAAACATTTAGCAGAGGTAGTATCTGGCCTCTCTGACCACAGGTTTAGGTGGAAATGTCTAGCCATGAGACTGGCAAAACCCCAGTCTAAAAGGGCGGCTGGATTTAAACCGTGTCATTGAGGATGGAAAAAGTAAAAAATATTTTTGCATGCCTAAGCCTTTTACATGTAAAAAGCCTCTCGTAGGTGGAAGAAGACAGGAAAGTAAAGGTTGTTTATGGCTTGAAAAGCAGAAAAAACAGGTTTTTAGGTTTTGGGGTGAGTAGTTAGCAGGTGGTATTGTTATGCAAATGAAGCCTTGGTAATGGCCTTCAGAGACAATGGATGGCAAACGTTCCTTTTCAGACCTTTAAAGGTGTCAAACACTTAGCTAATTTTTTTTTTTTTTTTTTTTTGGATTAGGAAAGGATAGTCCTAGCTCTGTGTGTGTGCATGTGTGTGTGTGCACGCACACGTGTGTGTACTTTCCCTCATAAAAGATAGCTTTGTAGCCATCATTTTAAAATACGTTAAATATGCCTTGGGACAGAACCTTTCTAATCTCCATAGTTCATTTTGAAGCTAAAAAGTCTTACATATTAAAAGCCAAACTGATAGTTTTGGAAAAATTTGGGTTAAAGATTGTTAGAGACAGAGGAAAAAATCAGAGAAAAAGAAATTGCGATAAACGAGGAGGGGGAAAAATAGCAAAATGTAAATATATTGGCCTATGTCTTCTTTAGTCAATTTCTTAGTTCTGTGAATAAATCAGGTTAGTCAGGCAGCTGTGTCCCATTCCAGGAGCTGGTATCATAGAGCGGTTTTTATTTTTTATTTTATTTTATTTTTGGGACAGAGTCTTGCTCTGTCACCCAGGCTAGACTGCAGTAGCATCAGCCTAGCTCACAGCAATCTCAAACTCCTGGGCTCAAATGATCCTCCTGCCTCAGCCTCCCCAGTAGCTGGGACTACAGGCACGCGCCACCACGCCTGGCTAATATTTTCTATTTTTAGTAGAGACAGGGTCTCACTCTTGCTCAGACTGGTCTTGAACTCCTGAACTCAAGCAATCTTCCCACCTCGGCCTCCCAGAGCGCTAGGATTACAGGTGTGAGCCACCGTGCCAGGCCCATAGAGCAGTTTTTAAACAGAAGGAAGGCAATTAAAAAAAAAAAAATCTAGTTGGGAAGCAAAACAATTGTCTAGGAGCAGAGATGGAAGGAGAGGTAAGAAAGAAGGAAAAAGTCAACTCTAAATATTTCGCATGCGCCACTTTTTTTTTTAATGGAGTCTCTTTTAACTTTAAATCACCCCCGTTAAGGGAGGTTATGAGAGATTCTTGATCCTGTTTGGAAAACTCGAAACACCAATTATAGCATGATCTTCAATGGTTTGGTAGGTTTGGCAGCCTCTTTGTTTTAGTTTAGCTCGAGGGTAAACTAGAGGTCTCCTAAGATTTTATTGTGGCCAGTAAAGCTTTAAATCATTTCAGGTTAGATTTCAAACATTTACAAGAATTTTTATGGTTTTTATGCATGTTGGTCACTAGTGTCTCTGACGGCCGTGGATCAGAGATCATTTCCTTAGAACCAAGGTTTTTATAACTGCTCTTACCTTTATGAGAGCGTCTGTCTTCTCAGTGCCCGTAACATGAGCGCCCTCACAAACATTATGGTTCAGCTGAGTCTGACTAGGTCCCCCCCAAACCAGAGATCTACAAAAACATTCCCTCTGGGGTCTGGAATGGAGGGAACTGGGGAGAAATAAAGGGAAGAGTTGGAGAGAATTAAAGTCTCCAAGATCTTTGTCCTAAGATCAGGAGATCTTGGATCCAAGGGAGCTTACCCAAGCTTCCCCCAGCAAGATCGGGGAGACGACTGAGCTTCAGTGGTCTTGTGCAGACATCAGTGTGTTGACCTCCAATGATGCTGGGGAAAAGCAGTGGTCTCCCTGGGTCCCTTCACGGTTGACAATTTGTTAACTAGAAAAAATTAATGAGGTTCGTACTTTGGAAAAAGGAGAGCTTTATTTCTTACACAGGGGTGCAACACGTTGGGTGGCCCATTCCAACAGGCTAGAAAGCAAAACCCCAGCCAGAAGACAGGAACACATGCTTCAAAGGACAGACAAAAGGAAAAAGATTTTATACTGAGCAGGGTGGTTAAATATACATATTCAACAAGCTATAGGCAGAGTCATGAATATTTGTGAAAAGAGAAATCATGCACGCGTGTAATTGTGCTTTCTCTCTCCCTTCCCGCCATAGCTGGGAACTCAGTTGCAAAGTGTTTCTGGGGTCCCCTTGGCTGAGAGGAGTCCATTCAGTTAGCAGAGGGCTTGGGATTTTATTTTAGTTCACGCCGGTTTCCAAATATGAGCCAGATTACAAGCTCTGAACCTGCAAACTCTGACCTTGGTTTCCAGGAGAAGTACGCTGTAGCACTCTGGCAAACAGGCACAGTCACGATTCCCTCAGTCCTGCAAAGGGACCTCGTGACTCAGGCACTGTTCACTTGGGCAATGGAAACACGCAAGTGTTTAGAGGGCTGCTGGGACAGGGTCAGAACTGACATTGAGACCTGGAGACCTGCAGCGTCATCGTGGTCCTCCGCACTGTTACTGTGGGGCAGATGGCGATCAGTAGGGCCCTGCCCACGGTCTGGTGGCGCACAGTG
Organism: Indri indri; assembly: GCA_004363605.1. Classification (NCBI taxonomy): domain Eukaryota; kingdom Metazoa; phylum Chordata; class Mammalia; order Primates; family Indriidae; genus Indri; species Indri indri. Next base: position 21,406 of record RJWJ010007200.1, on the reverse strand, counting down.
GGCTCAGCAGGGCCACAGGCCCATTGGCGGTTATTTCCCCAATCCCCAGTGTATAATTGGGGTAGATATTCTGAGAAGTTGGCACAACCCATGCACTGGGGAAAGCCAAGTAGAGTTTTCTGAAACTGCTCCCATCCACCCAGCCAAGACAGCAAATAAAATAGATATATATAGTTCATCCAGGGGGAGAATGAGAGAATGGAGGAGAGATGATCCTGGGACACGTACAGAGAGATGGCCAAAATTAATGCTACCCTTAAGAATCTAAAAATAGCAGGTCGGTGCTTCCTACAATAACTCCGTTCAATTAACCAGTCTGGCTCCTGAAGAATCTTGGCATGTCCTGGAGGAGAAAGGTAGATTGTGCAACTCCACCAACCGCAGGCCCACATGGCCTCAGCTATGTTGCAGTCACTGATTTTCAAATGTGTCCTTTTCTAGCAGAAGAGGATTAGAAGTACTTTGTATTTGCATTATACTTTTTTTTTTTTTTTTTTTCAGTTCACAGTAAACACTCACGATTTTGCCCCAGGTCTGTGTTTAACTCTTGTGCCTACATTAGAATGTAGTCTGAGGAGATTCGAACCCTTGGGACATCATGCAGAATGTCACACTGACCCACCACATCAGTAGCCTTTCCTAGGATCACTGAGGGTCTGATTACTGACAGGGGATCTGGCGTAACCGCGCGTTGCCCCAAGGCTGGGTGCGATAGTGAACAAGGTGAGGCGGGGGACACGCAACTGAGGGACCTGCTGAGCCGACCATTCGCTTCATCTCCCTAAACGCTACTGAGCTGATGGCAGGCTGGGACGGTCTCCTGGGATGCCGCTAGGCCTCCAGCTTGGGGAGGACTCCTGCAGGGGCTAGGCACGGTCCTCCGGCGTGGAATGTGCTTTGACCTTCATAGGGCTGAAAAGGGTTTCAACGCTATTGAATCGGAAACAAGGGGCTAGAGTCTTCCTCTAATGTTTGCAAGTTATAGATATTGACGGTGATCTGAAATGACCACGCAGCAGGAAAGCAAAAGTGAAGAACTATTAATAATTCGTTGCATTTAACACAAATCATTGTAATTCACAAGTTAACCTGCAGGTGGTGCCATATCATTGCTTTTTCCGTTTGGGTCTCTCGCTTTTTTTTTTCCCCCCATACCTCCCGGACTGTCACTCTGGGTCAATGTCAGCCTCGTTGTAACAAACTCGATAAAGCAAGGGCAGTCCCTGATTCCCAAAATGTTTGCAGTTAATTTTTTTAATACCGTCCTATATGCAAGGGTCCTTCAGAAAATTAAAAAAAAAAATACTGTCTGTTCACTGATAAAATGAAAACAAATCAGAGAATGCTAGACTGTAATTGAATTCAGGGAGCCTTTTGTGTAACAGTATCATTTTCAGATAAGGAAGTTATTTTCCCAAAAAAAAATTGGCCCATAGTTGCCAGAGCCAACACGCTGTGCTTCTAATCTTAGAGCTACCTCAGTTACCCTCCTGTTGACTTCTCATGGGTTGTGATAAATGTTATTTAAAGAATTTGAGAACATCCTTATTGGAGATACTTTTGAAGCCCAGGTTGGCAATAATTATTACCCTGGGATGGGCAGAAGGATATACAATCGACACAAGGAAACATCCTTGCTTGAGTACACCAAAGCTAAAAAGCCACAAGTCTACAGACTCACATTGGAATGGAATAACACATCTAGGAAACCAGAGAATATTTATGGCTAAGAAGTGAGAAGAGGCATTACAGGATGTGAAACGGAGGTGGTAGCATAATTAACATGTCTGTGCCTCCTACAGAATTGCACACACTTTTAGGAAAATAACAGATATAATTAATCTTATCCACCGACAGAGTGGACCATGAAATATACAGTGTGGTTTCAGGGGCACCAGGAAGTCTTCCTGATTCACTGGATCATAAACAGAATTACCTTTTTATACCCATCAAGGTCCCATTGAGGTCCATGAAGATGTATAGTCTTCGAGAGATATGATTTGACTCCAAAGCAGAGATTCTTATACTTTTTGGTTACAAAAACACTTTACAGTCTTAAGAATTGTTAAGCTTCCCAAAGAGCTTTATGTGGGTTATATCTATCTATATCTACCATGTCAAACATTAACACTAAGAAATTTTTTACTTTTTTTTTTTATTTTTTTTTTATTTTTTATTTTTTATTTTTTTGAGACAGAGTCTCACTCTCTTGCCTGGGGCGAGTGCCGTGGCATCAGCCTAGCTCACAGCAACCTCAAACTCCTGGGCTCAAGCAATCCTACTGTCTCGGCCTCCCGAGTAGCTGGGACTACAGGCATGTGCCACCATGCCCGGCTAATTTTTTCTATATATATTTTTAGCTGTCCAATTAATTTCTTCCTATTTTTTGGTAGAGACGGGGTCTCGCTCTTGCTCAGGCTGGTCTCGAACTCCTGAGCTCAGAACAATCTGCCCGCCTCGGCCTCCCAGAGTGCTAGGATTACAGGCGTGAGCCACCGCGCCCGGCCCTAAGAAATTTTTTAAATGAAAGTATATACAAGCGCACATTCCCTTCATCACTGGAACAATGACATCATCACATGTCCTGTAGCTTCTGGAAATTTTCAGTATGTGTGTATATGTGTGCATATATGCATGTGTGTGTATGTGTGTGTGTGAGAGAGAGAGAGAATGAGAAGGCAAGGGAATAAGAATCTAACAGTGAATAAAGTCTTAGCATTATCATGAGAAGAGCTGGACTTCATGGGTCCCCTTAAAGGGTTTTGCAGGACCCCCGTGGGTGTCAGAATGCTGTTTCAGCTGCATGCTATGGGATTAGGTTTGAGGGGTAGAAGTGTTGGGCAAGCCTAAAAATTTTTCAATTTTAATTGGTTAAACTTATTACATTACAAAGGGAAGAAAGCACCTCGGTAAGGGACTGACTTGATAGATACCACCTAAACCAGCATTGACAAAAATGAAACAAACTGACTTTTGTTTCCTCCCACAGTGATACAATCAGAGATATGAAAACATCACCTATGCAGCAGTCTTGTCAAAAATATTTAAATTAATTATAACCCAAGAAAGGGCAGGGGGAGGGGAGGGCATTAGACAATTTTGGAGTAAAGGAGATGAAAGGAAGAGGACCCCCAAATGCAATGTGTGATCGGTGATTGGCTCCTGGGATCCTGAATTATATGGCACCCACCCCCAAAGCCTACACAGGACATTTTTGGCCAATTGGAATATTATTATAGAACATGATAAATAATATTATTGTATCAATGTTAAATTTTTTGTAATAATGGTATTGTGGTTTGTGGGAGAATACCTTTGTTCTCAGGAGATATTAAAATATATGCTGAAATATTTAGAAGTGAAATGTCATGATGTCTGTAACTTATTTCCGAATCACTCATAGGAAAAAAACCCTTATTCTTTTGTTTTGTTTTGTTAATTTCAGATAGATATAGACATAGATAGAGAAACACGTGTGTATCTGCAGAGAAGAGACGAAAAGAGACAGCAAATCAGTGTAGCAAGTAGTTAACCAACGGTGAACCTCAGTAAAGGGTATGTGAATGTTCAGTACAACACTCTTTCAACTTCCCTGTCTGGTTTAAATTTTTTCAAATAAAAGGTTGCAAAAATATGAAAGTCAAATGTCAAAGACAACATACTGGGAAAAATATTTGCAATTCGTGTCCTAGAACAAATTTGTAATTTTTCTAAAATATAAAGCATTCCTAAAATCAATAAGAGAAAGATGAGCTCAGTCGAAATATAAGTGAAGGGAATGAAGAGATAGTTCCTATGAAATGAAACTGAAATGTCACTTAAACATGAAAAAGATGCTCAATGTCTCTCACAATAACAGAAATGCAAATTAAAACCATGCTGAGATCACATTTTGCATCTATCAGATTGGCAACATTCCAAAAGTCTGATAACTGTTGGTGACACTGTAGTGTCTATTGGGTGAGTCTACGAGGAAATTGGCACTTTTAAACCTTGTTGGGGGAATACTTATTGGAACAGCCCCAACTATCAACATTACAAATATGTATATCCTGTGACCTCCAAATATGCCTGTACACATATAAAATGATATGTATAAAACGCTATCCAACCCAAGCTTGTCCATCAACAATAATACATTGGTAATATAATTATGTACTAATACCAATGATGTATTCTTTTATAATGGAAAAAAGAATAAGGGGGCTCCCTCTATACTGATTTAAAAATATCTCTGAGATGCTGTTAGTGAGAAAGGCAAGGTACAGAATTCTGTGTTCAATATGCTACTTTTATGTAAAAGAGGGAATATAAAAATCTGTACTTCAAGACGAAGAGAAGACAGACCACAGACTGGGAGAAAACATTTGCAAAAGATATATCTGATAAAGGGCTGGTATCCAAAATATACAAAAAACTCTTAAAACTCAACAATAAGAAAACAAATGACCTGATTTAAAAATGGGCCAAAAACCTTAACAGACACCTCACCAAAGAAGATACACAGATGGCAAATAAGCACATGAAAAGATGCTCCGCGTCACATGTCATTGCAGAAATGCAAGTTAAAATGACAGTGAGATACTATACACACCTGTTAGAACCACTACTGAATGCTGATGAGCATGTGGAGAGAGGGGAACTCTTGCACACCGCTGGGAGTGCCAAGTGGTACAGCCACTTTCAAAGACAGTCTGGCAGGTTCTTACAAAACTAAACATACTCTTACCATACAATGCAGCGATCAAGCTCCTTAGTATCTACCCAAATGAATTGAAAACTTATGTCTGTACAAAAACCTGCACACAGATGTTTACAGCAGCTTTATTCACAACTGTCAAAGACTAGAAGCAATCAAGATGTGCTTCAGTAGGTGAATGGATAAAGTATGGCACATCCAGACAACGGAATATTATTCAGTGCTGAAAAGAAACGAGTCATCAGGCTATGAAAAGGCGTGGAGGAAGCTTAAATGCATATTGCTAAGTGAAAAAAGCCGATCTGAAAAGTCTGCATCCTGTATGATTCCAACTCTGTGACATTCTGGAAAAGGCAAAACTCTAGAGACAGTAAAAAGACCAGTGGTTGCCAGGAGTCAGCGGGGAAGGAAGGAGGAACAGGTGGAGCACGGAGGATTTTTAGGGCAGTGAAACTACCCTGCATGTAGACACTGTAATGGTGACTGCACGTCTTTTTACATTTGCCCAAACCCACAGAATGTCCAACGCCGAGACTGAACGAAGCCTAATGTAAACTATGGACTCTGGGTGATACTGGTGCGTCCATGTTGGTTCAGCAGTTGTGACAACTGGACCGCTCCGGCACGGGGTGTTGGTGGTGGGAGAGTCTGCGGCTGGGCCGAGGTGTATAGGAACGCTCCGCACTTTCCACTCAATTTTGCTGTAAACCTAAAATTGCTCTAAAAAGATAAAGTCTATTAAAAATTGATACTCATATTTGCTTGTTTCTAATTTAGGAAGGATACCCATGTTTATGGCGGAGGAGATCGAATAGATGAGAAATAGTGTTAGGAGAGACTTTTTTCACTGTGTATCTTTTTAGGCTTTTTTATTTTAAACATGTGACTATAATACCTACTAAAAATTGAATTTAAAGGAATTTATAAAGTAGTATGTACTCATTGAAAAACTCGAAGTACCAAAATGTATAAAGTTATAAATTAGAGAATTACCACTAACAGTTTGGGTGGGTATAATTTCAGACTGATGATATAGATGCCAGCATCTCCCCTACCCGCACGGCCTGCCCACCACAAACACATGCACACTCACTGCTGGGGAAGAGAGAGAACACACACCCCATGCGAACACAGGTACAGACATACAGATCCAGACGAGTTCTAGATCTTGCTTTTTGTGCTCAACAGCGTATCATGGATTTCCCTCTATCTCCATATGCAGAGATCTACCTCCTTGTCTGTAACTTGGCCGCTTGGTATTCTACAGAGTGGATGTGCCGTAACTCCCTCAATTTCTCCCCTATTAATGAAGATTTAGCTGGGGGCGGGGGTTGTGTTGATTTTTACTTTGAAAACAATCGTTACTTTGAAACAATGGTTGACCCTGCAGTGTCCGGAGCCAGACCGTGAGTTTCCATCCGGACACCACGGCCTGCTGGCTGTGTGGCCTCGTGCGTGTTACTCTCCGAGCATTAGCTCCCTCATCTATGCAGTGGGTGTCTTTGTATCTTTCCTCATTGAATTGTGAGGACTGAGGGAAAAAATTAGCCCACTCATAATCAAAATACGTTAACATATTCGGTGGTTCACTGTGACAAAGACTGTCTCCTTTGAGCAGAACTTGGGTTGGACTTGTCTGAGGCCTCTGCTTGCCTAGGCCTGGGCTTGGGGCTCCCTCTCTGTCCTTGTAGAATCCAGTCTGAGCAGGAATCTTGCTAAGTTGGTTTAGGAGAAAATCCTACCCTTGCTTGGTGCCTCTAGCCAGAATCTTATCAAGTCAATTTAGCCAGAAACACTGTCTCTGATATTTCCTCTCAGTTATTTTCCGCCCACAGAGCCCCGTCCCCACCCCCACTGCTCCTTGGTTATAAACCCCACTTGTCCTTGAGGAGTCAGAGTGGAGGCCAATCCCCCTCCCCACTGCAAGACCCCATCGCAGTAGCCCTATACTGATGGTTGCAGCACCCCCTTGAATAAAAACTCTGCCTTACCATCTTCAACAAGCGTTTTTATAATTTTTTTCTTTAACAAGTGAATGTGTAAAAAACATTTATCCACTGTCTTTCCAGAGGGAGAGCCCTGATTTGTCGTGTGTGCCGATTTCATGGTATAAATTCCCCCACCGTGGCCAATGTCAAGACTCTGTGAAGCCACTAAATGCAGGGTTGGGAGGGGGTGCCCATGAGCAGCTCTCGGGAGCCGCTCACAAGCTCCTGTACGCCATGGGAGGATGTGTTTAAAAATCAGAAACCCTGGACAAATATTGTGACCCTCTTTCTTTTCAAATGCAGGTCTGAGTCTTCTTTCCAATGTACATGTGACCAGGTTTACCAGGGTTCCTCTCCTCAAAACGTTTGACTCTCTTTCCAGGTGTACTTTCGAGCACATTTGTATGGTCATCCCCCCCCCTTTCAAAATGTGCACTGTACGTCTGTTTCCTTATGGCTACAAGGACGACTCCTTGGTAGAGCTCAAAACACTGTGGAAAGGTGAGGGTGAGGGCCCAATCTTGGGTCAGCTCATATAAAAAGAAAGACAATAGAAAAAACTTACATGTTGAGAACTGAGATGAAGTGATATGTACTTGCCTCATTTCTTCCTGCTGACAGACTTCTTAGTAAACAGCCAAAGCCATATTTTAAAAATGCCTGTCTGTGGTCTCAAATATATGTACAACAGAATTCAGTGAGTTAATACATGTGACATGCTTGGGAAAATGTTTAGATCATAGTAAGGGCTTAACAAAATAAAGTTAGCTACTATTACATCTTTGTGCATCTAAAAACAATTCTATAGGAAAAATTCTTGAAGTGGATTTACTGGGCAAACAGTATAAGCACATAATATTCGGATAGATATTGCCATACTGCTTTCAAAAGTTTATAATAATTTACACTCCATCAACAGTATATGAGTACACTTTCCCCCGTAATCTCAGCCAACATGGATATCGTCAAACCTTCTAATCTTAATCTCATTTGCAAAATATTTATCTTACCATTATTTCATTTGCGTTTTCCTAACTCTAGTGTATTTGAAGATCTTTTCACGTTTGTGTGTTGATTAACATTTCTATTTCTTCAATTAATCTCCCACTTACATCTTTTGTCTATTTTCCTATTGGTTTGTCTTTGTTATAGATTTACATGAGTGTTTTTATATTGCAGATATCAATCTTGCGTCTGTTTTATATGTTGCGTATACTTTATCTTATGTGTCACCAGTCTCTTAAAATTGTTTATTGTGCCTTTTCCTGAACAGAATTTTATATAAGTCAAGTCAATCTTATGTCTTAAGGCTGCTGGGAGTTTTGTGCTTAGGAAAACCTTATCTGAGCCAAGATCATAAAAGTATTCCTGTATATATTTTCCAATACTTCTATAGTTTTTTAAAAAAAAAAAAGTTTGGCGACCTAGAACTTACTTTTTTTATGATGTAAGGTGGCCATCTCTATCAGTTAGTGTTCTTACTCTACCTAACTTCACCAAGAAGAAAAGATGTTGAAAGGATAAGAAAAGAGTTTACAGAATTGAAAACAAAGCTGAAGAAATTAGCTTGGATAAAATGGGAATAAGAAGAAGGGCTGTCTCTTAGCTAAATCGATCTCTTACTCCAGACTCAAATCCCAGGAAAGAACATCTCATGGACCTACTTTGTGCTAAGAAGAGATTCAGGGCAAGGCGGGGACCCACCTTGACGTTCCACTCCTTTTTCTGTGAATGCCAGAAAAAAGGAGAAAGAGGATTCTGGGCAAAAAAGACAACAGTCTTCATTTTCCTCCAAATCAATAACCAAATGTCTTGCCACTTTTTATTCACCATCTTGTCCTTTCTTATACTCCCCTACGTAGAGATGGGTCTGTGCTTGGGCTGTTGACTGGTCCTTCATGTTTCTGAGCCAGTATCACATCTTGTGAGTTGCTGCAGGTGTATCGCACGTCTTGGCATCTAGTAGGAAAAGTCTTTCCTCTTTATTCTTTTTCAAATATTTCTTGCCTTTTTTATGCATTTACTCTTCAAGGGAAACTTTTGTGATTAACTTGGCATGTTTTTAAAAAATCTTAATGGGATTTTTAAATTTGCAATTACATTGAATGCCTTGTTTAATTCAGAGAGAAGGCTGAATCTTCTCTCTACGGAGCATGCTACATCTCTCCATTGATTCAGACTTTTAAAAAAAACACAGGATTGAATAATTTGATTCTAAAATATGGACCTACTGCGGAGGCAATATTTTAGGGGATTATCATCCATTTATGCCTAAGTGAGTGAGTTTATCGGGTTTTGTTTTTTGTTTTTACTTTTGATGAGCAGATTTTTTAATAAAAGAATGAGTCAAACCTAGGATGAAAACTGCAGGGTTAGAGTTAAATGAGAGAACCCACGAGTTCTATTCTAAACATTTCATAATTTCTCCAGTTCATAACTTTGTCCCCCCAAAATGCCCTTGAAATGGTTCAGGCTTTAAAAAGCTCGTGAATGTGAAACAGATGGGTTATCGTTATCGTGGGTACGAGCATATAATTCACATGTTGTGTCTCTTAAAGGTAACGGAGAGGACACCAACGCGGGACTGGCTCCTCCCAAACCGTCAGAATTTCACTTGACTCTTTTCATGTCTTGAAAATAAAATGTCGTCAATCACAATTCCCCTTTCTTTTTTTTTTTTTTTTTTTTTTTTTTGAGACAGAGTCTCACTCTCTTGCCTGGGGCGAGTGCCGTGGCGTCAGCCTAGCTCACAGCAACCTCAAACTCCTGGGCTCGAGCAATCCTACTGTCTCAGCCTCCTGAGTAGCTGGGACTACAGGCATGTGCCACCATGCCCGGCTAATTTTTTTTTCTCTATATATTTTTAGCTGTCCAATTAATTTTCTTTCTATTTTTGGTAGAGACGGGGTCTCGCTCTTGCTCAGGCTGGTCTCGAACTCCTGAGCTCAGAACAATCCGCCCACCTTGGCCTCCCAGAGTGCTAGGATTACAGGCGTGAGCCACCGCGCCCGGCCTCACAATTCCCCTTTCTATGGCGGTAAAATATTAGAGCACATGCATCACCCAGAATAAGGAAGACTTTATAAGCGCCAACCCTTTGAAATACCACAGGGACAAAATTATTGTCGTGATTCAAAGTAATTCTACTAGTCAAGTAAACCAAAACTAGGAGATTTAGGCAACTACGGCTTATATCCCAACAAAAAGACTTCTTTTCAGACAAAAAAGAGAAGCTGAGTCCCTGGATACCTTAAAGTCAAGATCTTTCAGAAGACACAGAAGAAAACAATTCACATTTTTTATGAAAATTTTTTATCTGCAAACTCTGACCTCGAGGACCGGATTGGCAGTATTGTTAAAAGTTTAAATTGGTATTTGGAGGAGTCTTGCTAAATCTTTTTGAAAATTTCCTTCTCAAGTATTACACACAGGCGCTGTGTCCAGGCACTGCTGAAGTACCTGAGGCCTTTTGCAAGTACCTGGTTAACATGACATGCTATAAATCGGTCTCCCTTGGCCCTTAGCACCTGTTTCTCTCTCTCTGTCTCTCTCTCTCTCTCTGTTTTTCAAAGACAGGGTATTGCTCTGTTGCCCAGGCTGGAGCGCAGTGGCACAATCATAGCTCACTGCAACCTTGAACTCCTGGGCTCAAGTGATCCTCCTACCTCAGCTTCCCAAGTAGCTAGGACTAATAGGACTAAAAAATTAGCCACCACACCTGGCTAATTTTTTTTTTTTTTTTTTTTTTTTGTAGGTGCAGGGTCTCACTCTGTTGCCAAGGCTGGTATTGAACTCTTGGACTCAATTGATCCTCCTGCCTTGGCCTACAGAAATGAGCCACTACATTGGATCCCCTTGGCCTGTTCTGGTTGCAATGCTTGTCTTAATTTTATTCTTGGGTTGCTTGAAAACAGGGGGATTCTCTTAGGAGGACTTTTTGGATTTCCCTAATCCTTCATACCCCTTCTCAAGATGCTACTTAGTTAACATTTATCTTTTCCTTTTGAAGCATGCCAGCAACACATTTCATTATGATCTCCGTCCTCATTATCATCCTCACCATCAGCAAGCATTTCTTGAGGTTTAGTGCAGGAATTCTATTCTCCCAAGCAATGGAAAAAGTTACAAGGTGTAATTCATGGTTGCTGCACTTAAGAGCATCAGATCTATTTGGGGAGATAAAGTCTCTTCACAAAGACGTAGATAGCAGAGAAACAAAACCATGAAGAGGTACCCCTCAGGGTGGAGTCCCTGGGAACTTGAGGCTGCTGTCGTTGCTGGGGGCTGTGCGGATGGGGAGGTGGGAACAGTGCAGGTGGGTCCATGGATGAACCAGAAGGCAGGGCGGGGCTGAGTTCCAGGAAGAAGGTAGGTGATCAGGCAGGGGGAGCTGGGAAGGGTACAACTGGGAGATGTCACAAGCAAAGTCTTCAAATTCATAGAGACGGAAAGTAGAATAGTGGTTACCAGGAATAGGGGTGGTAGGATGGGGAGTTAGTGTTTAATTGACAGTTTCAGGAGATGGATGGTGCTGATGTTTGCACAACACTGTGAATGTGATTAATGTCACTGAACTATACAGTCCAGCTAAGACGAGGTTCGGTGGCTCGTGCCTGTAATACCAGCACTTTCGGAGGATCACTTGAGGCCAAGAATTCAAAATCAGCCTGAGCAACATAGCAAGACTCCATCTCTACAAAAAATAAATTAATTAAAAATTAGTTGGGTGTGGTGGCACGTGCCTGTAGTCCCAGCTACTCAGGAGTCTGAGACAGGAGGATTGCTTGAGCCCAGGAGTTCAAGGCGGTAGTGAGCTATGATTGTGCCATTGCACTCCAGCCTGGGTGACAGAGTGAGACCCTGTCTCAAAAAATAAAAATAAAAATAAATAAAATAAAATAAAATAAAAAATTTAAAAAATAATAAGTATACATATTTTTTAAAAAAGCAAAGTCTTAGCCAGACATGGTGGCTCGTGCCTGTAATCCTAGCACTCTGGGAGGCCAAGGCAGGAGGATAGCTTCAGCTCAGAAGTTCAAGACCAGCCTGAGCAAGAGCAAGACCCTGTCTAACACAAAAAATAAACCAGGTGTGGTGACATGGGAATGTATTCCTAGCTACTTGGATGCTGAAGCAGGAAGATCACTTGAGAACAGGAGTTCAAGGTTGTGGTGAGCTGTGATGAGGCCAGTGCACTCTCCCTGGGGCAACAGAGTGAGACTCTGTCTCAAAAAAAAAAAAAAAAAAAGCAGAGGCTTAAGAACTGGGAATACTGAAGGCTAAGCGCCACGACAGAGAAAACAAGTAATCTTGCTAGGATTTTGAAGAGGCCCAATAAATAACTCTTTTCTCTACCTGAATTATGAGTCAATTGAATAACTAGACAAAAGTCTAATTTAAATGCCAGCTCTATTTATTTGATAAAATCCCTTTCCAGTTATTTGATTTGGATTCTATGGGAGCTATTTTATAATTCTATAAATTATAGATAACTGATGGCAAAGCAAAATAATTTCTTTCTATAGACAAAATTACAGATTTATTATTATTCTTGCCAAAAGACATGAAAATAAATTCTGTCCAATGCCTACTGTGGAAAAACCAGTTCTGCCTTCACTTGTAAATTCATTTAAATATTCCTGATCTATAAATGTTTCTCTTTTTTTCATTTTCCTTTGAGTTGGTGGTGACACTTCACTAATTTCCTCATTAATGAGTTAAATAAAATCTTTAACTTGTGTTCATTTTATATCTGCAAATAGTGATTTTATCTTTTTTTTTCTTTTAACTATCCATTAACAGTATCTAGCTTAGCAGGAGAACCAGATGAGCCTACTAATTGAATTTCTAAATTAGATGAATAGGCAGTGTCCAACCAGGGCAAGGGATCTGCTCAAGGAAGACCTAAGACACGGAGCAGAGAACTCACGCCTCCAAGGGCCAACTTGCTTTTGAGAAAAAAGAGAGAGATTGAGCCAAGTACACCGGTTTATTTTATCTACCAAACGGGTAAATCACTTTTCTATTCCTGGGACAGATAGAGGAATTGCAACAACTGAGTTCCCTCCTCATGAAAGGAAATACAAGGTGCAGGGAAGATGCTCCTTCTTATAAATCTATTTTGACCTATGCAGTGTTTCCTAAAATATAGAACACATTAACAAATGACATAATTCTAGGTGGTAGAGGTGCATGGAATTAAGTAATATTGAATCACAAAGTAAAAAAGAAACTACGATGAGAAAAAAAATCTTAATTTTTTTCTACTCTTCTGTAATAATTGTGAATTTCCTTTCTAACAAAGAGAAAGCTGGCCTCAGATTCAAAGCCTTTGGGCCGGGCATGGTGGTGCATGCCTGCCTGTAATCCTAGCACTCTGGGAGGCCAAGCCCGGAGGATCACTTGAGCCCAGGAGTTTGAGGTTGCTATGAGCTAGGCTGATATTACCACACTTTAGCCTGGGCAACAGAGGGAGACTCTGTCTCAAAAAAAAAAAAAAAAAGGAAGATTCAAAGCATTTGGCGGACAACCAAACCTGGCCTGCTTTGTTTTGATTGTGTCTCTTTTGAGTTATCTGTGGTACATGGCAAATTATGTTGGTTTTTCATTTTACAGTCATGAATGTAAGGCTTCCTTTAGTATTCATTTAGTATGTGAGTAAATATTTTAAAAATTACAAAGTAAAATGCAGGTGGAACACAGTTATGGTGGAAACACACCAAGGTGGAATGCAAATGGGAAGAGATGTTTGACAGGAGCCCGTGGTTAGCGAGGGGCAGTAGTGAGAGACATTCCAGTAGCCGGGGGATTAAGAGAAACCAAGTTGCGCAAGACCGTAAACGTCAAGTGAAGAAGTTTGTATCTTATCCCACAGGCCATGGGGTATTGTTATAGATATTTGAGCAGGGTCAAGATATTTAGGAATATTAATCTGGCTGCAGAGCATAAAGTGAGCTTCTATCTTGGCCGTTCCCTCCTCTCTGGATGCGGTTTCCATTGTACTTGCATGACCAACTTGTTCCCTCCTTCAGCTCTTTGTTAAAATGTCACCTTCTTAATGAAGCTCACCTTGACCAGCTTACTGACTCCGGCCTCGGTCTTTCTATTTGTGCGTGTGGAGGGCGAGACTATTTCAAGATTTTTTTGGGGGGGGGGTGTCACAGACCCCTTTGTAGACTTGCTTCTCCCAATCATCCTTATCCTGCTGAAACATTTCTTCTCCATTGCGTTTATCATCTTCTAACATTCTCTGACATAGCTGACTTATTTTTTGCACTGCTGATTTTTTTCTCCCCCTACCCAGCTTTATTGAGGTACACCTGATAAATAAAAACTGCATCTATTAACATTTAAGGTATACAATGTGATGTTTTGATATACACACACACTGTGCAATGATTGCCACAATCGAGCTAATGGATACGTTCCCCGCCTCACGTAGTTACCTCTTCAGTGTGTGTGGTGAGAACATTTAAAATCCTCTCTTAGCAGGTTTCAAGTACATACGTACTGTTTATTTTTTGTCCCTTTTCTCCTCAAAAACTGCATGAGGATGAGGATCTACTATGTGTCTGGCATATGGTAGGTGCTCAATAAATATCTCTGGCCTAAATGTGGAGACACATGATGTGGGGACCGGCAGAGGTGAAGGGACCATTGTTAGGGAGGTGGCCGTGGAAATGGGGACAAGAGATGAATATGAGGACATGTCCACAGAGCGCAGGGGCTAACCGGAAGGGAGAGTGGGCAGGATTCCAGGTGACTTCAAGGACTGGGGCCACAGGCAGCTGCTGAATGACCCTCCATGGAGAACACTCAGCGAGTCTAGCGAGGGGCTGGCCCAAAAGAAAGATTATGACTTCCTCCTATTAAGCTTGACAAGATAGCCAGGAACCCCAGTGACGACATCCTGTGCTGGGAAAATATAATTAAAATCAAAATCTTCTCCCAACCCAGAAAACTCCAAAAAGGTAGTAGAAAAAGAAAACAGTTTTATTACTGAATAAGCATTAAAGCGGAATACAGGACACATCACAGGCAATCTACTAAGAGTTTGATTGCAAAAACAGGAAGAAATCTCACCCACGTGTGAACCTGGCAGACACAGCCCATGTTCTCAAGATGAACAACAGCGCAAGTGCGAGGACTCCACAGCACCATTTATTACACGTAGTTCATCCTAAATTCACCTGGCAACGGGGTTGGCCATCTGTGTCAGGTAACTGGCTGTATGTTTTTTATTTTGATTTTTTTTAATTTTTAATTTTTTTATTTCAGCATATTACAGGGGTACAAATGTTTAGGTTACATATATTGCCTTTGCCCCACCCAAGTCAGAGCTTCAAGCGTGTCCATCCCCCAGATGGTGTGCATCGCACTCATTACGTATGTATATACCCATCCCCTCCACTCCCCCCATCTTCCCGACACCTGATGAATGTTATTACTATATGTGCACTTAAGTGTTGGTCAGTTAATACCAATTTTATGGTGAGTACATGTGGTGCTTGTTTTTCCATTCTTGTGATATCTCACTTAGTAGAATGCATTCCAGTTCCATCCAGGAGAATACAAGAGGTGCTTTGTCACCATTGTTTCTTACAGCTGAATAGTACTCCATGGTATACATATGCCACATTTTATTAATCCACCCACGTATTGATGGGTACTTGGGTTGTTTCCACATCTTTGCAATTGCGAATTGTGCTGCTATAAACATTCGGGCGCAGGTGTCTTTTTTATATAGTGTCATTTGTTCTTTTGGGTAGATGCCCAGTGATGGGATTGCTGGATCAAATGGTAGTTCTACTTGTAGCTCTCTGAGGTGTCTCCATATTACTTTCCACGGAGGTTGTGCTAGTTTGCAGTCCCGTGTTAGGTAACTGGCTTTATATAAAAGAAAAACAAACTCCACACATACCTTCCTGACAGGAGGTAGTTTCACAACTTGGAGCCAGGCACCTCCAGCTTTTGTTAGGCTCTCACCCTCCCACAGAAACAGGGAGGTCAACAGTGGGGAAAAATGTACCCGGGGAGCCACACTCCAGCTCCCCTCTGCTCAGTCAGCGACCAGATGGGAGACGCAGACTCAAGCTCTTCAGTTAAGTCTCTGCCGTTGGCTGCTAAATCTGCAGGGAGGAGGAAAACTCGGGAGAAGCACTTATATGACTGGGGTTTAAGTCCCCAGTCCTCAGTATCTTGACATTACAAATATTCTTTTATTCAGCTTTATGCAGAACTGGCTTAGCAGCTTGAGCAGGCTCTTATGAGGACTGTCTTTTCTCAGATCAGCTGTCTGTTGCCGTGAGTGCTTCCTTCTCTGTTTCTGTGGTCAGGAGTTTTGGGAGTGTCCTAATGAGACAGAGTGTTGATGGAATGTCTTGTGAAACCAGGAAGGTTAGCACAGGGCTATCTTGTGACAGAGATGTCTGGCAGGGTGGAGGTTGGTAGGGAGCAGCCCGGTAAGTATTTTCCTAGCATTCCTACTGGGGCCAGGTGAGAGTGTCTTTGGCCCTGGGTGTACCTCTTGTCCTCTATACCTGAGACCAGGACACCTGCCTGTCTGATGTGTCCGCCTTCTCTCCCTTCCTTCTATGTCCCACTATCCTGTAGCCAGAAGGGCGGGCTCTGCCCGTGTGATGTCTTCCTCATCTCTGTCTTCCTCCTTCCTGACTCCTATGTCGTGGTTATTTTCTCTACGCATTGAGAGGAGTCTGTAATCAGATTAGTCTGGATTTAGCCCTTATTATACTAAATAGGAACTAAAAGGTTTTGGGAAAAAAAAAAATCTCTCCTCACATAAAACCTATCTTTCAAGTGTATTGTTTTGATGCAAAATCCTGTGTGGAAGCTGGAAAATATTTCGTTTTTTCCCCCATCCCTCCATCACAAAGGTTAATCCACTTCTAGAAAATGGGTGCCTTGGGTCGAGAAGAAGAAAGTCATCCACCTCTACACTCTACACAGAAAGACGAGGGGGAGAGAGAGAGGAAGGATGAAGGAAGGAAGGAAGGAAGGAGGAAGATTTAAAATTTTATTTATTTTATATATATTTATTATTATATATTATTAAATATATATTTATTATATATATTTTATAATTGTATTTATTAACATTATCCTTGTTATTGTAACCACACCAGACCAATCTGTTCAATTTTTATATCACAAAGTTGTGAGTTGTTTTTCAGTTGCCACGGACCCCCGGGTTGAAGGTCACGTAACCTGAGCATGCCCAGATGAACCAAGCGTGCAACCACAGGCAGAACGTAAGCGCTCCCAGGGACTAGAAGCGGGGACTGAATTAAAACGTGGACACCGCATGACAGGATCCAGTCAGATCACACCTCCCAGCATCGCCTCATTGCAATATCCAATGGGATCACGCCTCATTATCCCAGGCTTATAAAACCAGCCCAACCTCTTCTTCCCGGACACACTGCTTTGGGAGCTACACCCAGTATGCTCCTAACTTGTGCCAAGTAATAAAACCCCCTTGGCTATAACCAACTTGGCTGGGTCTACTGGCTCGTATCAGCCAAGTGAATGAAACCTCCACTGGGGAGGTGATATTACAGGGACTATGATATTAACTGGGTTTCCAGTGAGCTGTTTTTAGAGGAATTAGCAGTAGGGAAGTTGACATGCAGGCCTTCTTACTGATATCCTGCCTTTAATCTGGCATCCCTTTGTGGCGCGTGTGTGTAGGGGGCGTTTTATACATGTTCATTTTCGTCCGTGGTTCCTGGCTCATGACTCCCATAGCCCTTGCTACGGTTTTTGGTATAATGTTGGGTGTGTGAGGCCTCAGGAAACAGAATCTCTCTGGCTTCCCCTGCGTTTCTGAATGTGGATCACCATCCCACCCTATACTCTGAAGGCTAATCACATTTATTCCACGAGGTTGTCCATAAAAACCTAAGAGGAATCACTTCTTGACCTTTTGGCAAAAATTAAGTGCAAAAACCCAAGAGGATTAGTTTCAGAGAGCTTCCCATAGCTGAACTTGAGGAGGGTTCTGGAGGGTTCCCAGGGAGGGCATGGAGGCTCCAAGTTCCTGCCCCCATACCTCACCCTGTGCATCTCTTTGTCTGTATCCTTTGTCATATCCTTTATAATAAGCCAGTAAATGTAAGTAAGTGTTTGCCTGAGTTCTCTGAGCCACTCGAGCAGATTAGTTGAACCCAAAGAGCGGTTTGGGGAACCTCGACTTGAAGCCGGAAAGCTCTGGAGGCCGGGACTTGCAACAGACGTCTGAAGAAGGGGGAGCAGTTTTGGGGACTGAGCCCTCACCCTGTGGGATCTGACACTATCTCCAGGAAGACAGTGTGGGAATTTAATCGGAGGACACCCAGCTGGTGTCCGCTGTTTGGTGTGTGGGGGAAAATCCTCATATTTGGTCACAGATGTCTTCTGTGCTGACTGTTGTGGTGTGGAGTCTAGAGGAAAGCGTGGTTTGAGGGTTCTCTCAAAGCAGTGTATGTGGTAACTCTTAGCGCCTCTCTTAAAAATATGAGTGGGTGACAAGGATCATCAGACACTTGAAATACTTCTGACGTAAAGATAGATACAAAAGCAGATAAAACCAACATGGGCGGGGGAAGCTCAGAGAAAACAAAAAAATATATATAGGAAGTGGAATAATTAATATTCTCAGAGAGCTGTAAAAAGTTAAATTCAATGCCACATGCGCAGTGGCATCTGCAGCTGATTCTGTACAGAACTATCTCGTCCTTCACTTCCGCCAAAGTGTTCAGGTCTTTCTCCCTCTCTTTAAGGGCAGAAAGGGGCTTTTGGGGTCCAGGATGGTTGAACAGTGGCTTGTTCACCATTGATGAGTCCGAGGACCCGGCTGGCCTCTGAGTCCACTCAACTCCACCTCTTTGTTCTGACACAGAAAGCCCCCCACCCCGCCCCCACTTCTGGGACTCCCTCTGTTTCCTTTGTTCATCCCTCTCCTTCAGGGTTAGTGACTCTGTGGCTCACTAGCCTCCTTGCTGTCCTCTCAGCTCATCGGTTACTGGGAGAGGAAAAACCGGCTTTGCAAATACACGTGTGAAAATCTTCATCTAATACTTGGGCCTGCATTTTCTTGGACTCTTGGCTTCTGATGTGATGAGGGATTCCATCTCACTGATGGAATGAGGAATAAGCTAATCCATTTAGGCAGTTTACTTAGCGATTAGCGGGGACTTAAAAAAGGTTACTTCTTGTTTCCTCTCCCCGTCTTTGCCAACTTTATTCTAAAACAGAGCGGACTGGAGGTAATTGGTACTGCCCTGACAGTACCAATGAGAGAGAAGGAAGGGGGATTACACAAGAAATAGTCAGATTGGCCGGGCGCAGTGGCTCTCGCCTGTAATCCTAGCACTCTGGGAGGCCGAGGTGGGTGGATCACTCAAGGTCAAGAGTTCGAGACCAGCCTGAGCAAGAGCGAGACCCCGTCTCTGCTAAAAAATAGAAAGAAATGATCTGGACAACTAAAAAGATATATATAGAAAAAATTAGCTGGGGATGGTGGCTCATTCCTGTAGTCCCAGCTACTCAGGAGGCTGAGGCAGAAGGATCTCTTGAGCCCAGGAGTTTGAGGTTGCTGTGAGCTAGGCTGACGCCACGGCACTCACTCTAGCCCGGGCAACAGAGTGAGACTCTGTCTCAAAAAAAAAAAAAAAAAAGAAAGAAAAGAAATAGCCAGATTAACGCTTTGAGATATCGCCCTGTTAGAGTGCTAGACACTTACTTGTCACAGATTTTGAGGATGCAGTAAGTGATAAGTACACAGAAAAATAAGTAAAGGAAAAACTGAAGCAATTATGAACTACTAGAAAAGAAAAGTTACACAAATATAATCAAAGCGTACACCACGTGGTTCGGCTGTATATTACATTTATATGATAATTGTCAAATCTATATTGAACAATAAGTAAACCAAAAACTGTAATATAATTATAGTGGGAGAAATGGAAGAGTGTGTGTGTATGTGTGTGTTTATGAGGGGTAGAAGAGAGCTATATTATCAGCTTACGTAATAGGAAGCCAATAAGTAACCTAAAAAACCAAAAAATAATATAAGAATATTACTTAGAAACACGAGAATAAATAGGATTAGAAACAGTTAAAAGAATTATCCTGGGGGACAAGAATTTAGGGGAAAACCACATTGTTATTTTCATTATGTGCCTAAAGCATTTTCTACTTTAAAAATTATAGGCGCATATTATACCGATAAAATAAAATGTTAAAATAAAACAGCAAAACTTTCCTCCTGCCACTGCCCTCCCCCCAACACACACACACACACACACACACACACACACACACACACACACACGATGTTAGAGTGTTTCAGACATGGTCTGATCTGGGCTCCAGCTTCATTTTTCTGCTACTCCTGCACAAAGCAATAGCTCCGTAAGGCCCACAAGGCAAGAAGCCAAAAACATTAGACTAGCCGATCCAATGCCTATTTGAAACTGCTCATACCACATGAAAAAAAGCCCCAGAAAAATACCTGGGTGTGGATTGCAGCATTGTATCTAAGAGCCCTGAAACAGGAAGTTAGATCATTTTTCTAGCTGAGACTTGCTGCTCCTGCTTCCAGCTGCTGAAGTCTGCTGAAGTCAGACGTGAGTATATTTCTTGGAAGGGAGAGAATGTGGGGGCTGGGAGTCAGCTGGAGTGGCGTGGCTGTGTTGCGTGTAAGGGGAGATTCGAAGGTAGAAAGAAATGGAGAACTAAGAGTGCAAGATGAGGAATTACTGGAATCATTTTGGTGCCTAAGAACCAATTGGCTCCTTTTGGAGATTTGAATTTGCGCCCAAGCTTCTGCCCTTACTAGTTGGTGTCCTGCTCTAGAGGCCTCCATTTCTACTCTGTAGAACTAGAACATAATGTCTTTCTCACTGATGGAAGGAGGAATGAACTAATCCGTTTGGGCAGTTTACTTAGCAATTAGTAGGAACTTAATAAAGGTTACCCCTTCTTTCCTCTCCCCTTCTCTGCCAGCTTTATACTAAAACAGAGCACACTGGGCATAATTTAACCTTTCCTGAATAACACAGGTATTTTTTGAGAGTATTTATTGCTGTTTCTTTTCTTGTCTGGGGTGTGGAAAGGCAGAGAAGAGGCGCTTCGGAAATTGCTTGTAGTGTTGAATCTGGACATAAATAGGCAGCAAGTGCTGCCTCCCTTCTTTCCCAAAAGACTCAGATAACTCCCATTTTTATTAATTTATTTAGTTTTTATTTTTTGAGACAGGGTCTTGCTCTGTCGCCTGGGCTAGAGTGCAGTGGCATCGTCATAGCTCACAGCAACCTCAAACTCCTGGGCTCAGGCAATCCTCCTGCCTCAGCCTCCCGAGTAGCTGGGACTACAGGCACAAGCCACTGTGCCCGGCTAATTTTTCTATTTTTTTTTTTTTTTTTTTTTTTTTTTTTTTTTTTTTTTTTTTTTTTTTTTTTTTTTTTTTTTTTTTGAGACAGAGTCTCACTCTTTTGCCAGGGGCGAGTGCCGTGGTGTCAACCTAGCTCACAGCAACCTCAAACTCCTGGGCTCAAGCAATCCTACTGTCTCAGCCTCCCGGGTAGCTGGGACTACAGGCATGCGCCACCATGCCCGGCTAATTTTTTCTGTATATATTTTTAGCTGTCCAATTAATTTCTTTCTATTTTTGGTAGAGACGGGGTCTCGCTCTTGCTCAGGCTGGTTTCGAACTCGTGAG
>RJWJ010007199.1:0-58684 GCA_004363605.1 Indri indri | reverse complement strand
AAGATTAGGTGGCTATATGAGGATGGTTTTATATCTGGGTTCTCAGTTCTGTTCCACTGGTCAATGGCTCTGTTTTTGTGCCAGTACCATGCTGATTTTAATATTACAGCTTTGTAATAGAGTTTGAAGTCTGGTAAATTGATGCCTCCCATTTTGTTTTTATTGCCCAGAATTGTTTTTGCTATGCGGGGTCTTCTGTTACATAAACAGAAGCAAAAGCAAAAACTGTATGATACTCTCAATCGACGCAGAAAAGGCATTTGACAAAATTCAACACCCTTTTATGATAAGAACACTTAACAAAATAGGCATAGACGGGGCTTACCTAAAAATGATACAAGCCATTTATGACAAACCCACAGCCAACATCATACTGAATGGGGAAAAACTGAAAGCATTCCCACTTAGAACTGGAACCAGACAAGGTTGCCCACTATCTCCACTTCTATTTAACATAGTGCTGGAAGTCCTGGCCACAGCAATCAGGCAAGAGAGTGGAATTAAAGGCATACGAATAGGAACAGAAGAGATCAAACACTCACTATTTGCTGATGATATGATATTATGTCTAGAAAACCCCAAAGATTCAACCAAGAGGCTACTGGAACTGATAAATGAATTCAGTAAAGTTTCAGGATACAAAATCAATACACATAAATCAGAGGCTTTCATATATGCCAACAGCAGTCATACAGAAAACCAAATCAAAGATTCAATTCCCTTCACAATAGCAACAAAGAAAATAAAGTATCTAGGAATATATTTAACTAAGGAGGTAAAAGACCTCTACAGGGAGAACTATGAGACATCGAGGAAGGAAATAGCAGAAGACGTAAACAGGTGGAAAACCATACCATGCTCGTGGGTCGGCAGAATAAACATTGTTAAAATGTCTATACTACCCAAAGTGATCTACAGATTCAATGCAATCCCTATTAAAATACCAACATCATTCTTCACAGATGTAGAAAAATTAATTCTACACTTCGTATGGAACCACATTTAGGTCTTAAATTAATCTAGGATTTATTTTTGTGTATAGGTTGTGATATACATAAACACATACATAGGGATTGCCAATTGTCTCAGCACCATGCATTGAGTAAGTCTATCCTTTTCCAAATGGTTTGTATTTTCACATTTGATATATGTCATCATTCCATATCCATATGAATATCTGCTTGTCTATTCTTAAGCCAGTACTACCTATTTTAATTTGTTATGCCATCATAATATGTCATAATGATATATAAGTAGGGTAAATTCTAGTTTTTCTTCTTCAAATTTGTCCTGACGATTCCTAGGCATTTAATTTTCCATATTGATTTTATGACCACTTTTCCTAGCTCTATAAAAAGGCTGATTCTGTTTTGATAAGAATTGTGTTGAATTTATAGATTAATTTGGGGACAGAATTTCTGTCACTATGAAATACATACTTCTCATCCATAAATATAGTATATCTTTTTTTATAATACTTTATAGTTTTGTTGCTATTGTAAATAGTATCTTTATTTTGAAATTACATTTTCTAGTTGGTTATTGATGGCATGTATGAATACTACTGGTTTTCTTATATTATTTTTTGTATATTGATCTCATTTTGTTTTTTGAGTTCTCAGAGTCTGTAGATTCTCTTGGATTTTATTTTGGACCAAATCATATAAACTATAAATAATGATAGATTTGCTTCTTCCTTCTTATGATATTTTTTTCTATTTTTCTTATTGTGTTGGCTAGAGCCTGCAATACGACATATAAGATAAGTAGTAATAGCAGGTATCCTTATCTTTTTTTTTTTTTTTTTTACTTCAAAAGGGATATTTCTGATATTTAAGTATTTCGCTTGTCACACGTTTTTGGTAAATGCAGGTATTTTATTTGGGATTCTCACATCTTTGTTTATAAAGCAGATAGGTCTATACTTTTGCTTTCTCCTGCTGTCTTTGTCCATTTCGGATATTAATGTTTTATAATAGCTTCATCAAATGAATTTCAGAACATTCACTCTGTTTCTTATAGCAGTTTATAAAAGGTAGGTATTATCAGGTTTTTGAAGGTTTTGTATTAAGTTGTCGGTAAAACCATATGGCTGCTGCCACTTATTAGCTTATATACCTTCCCCTCTGGCTGTCAGCTACTTCTTTGCCTTGGTACCTGGGGACATTTCTCTGCTTTTTTGCAAGCTCAGACAAGAGTTTGAGTTTTAATTGCTGCCTAGTCTACCATTTCGCCACACACAATCCCTCTACCACACCATAAGGCTGTCTAAAATTACATTGGGGAAAATACTGACTAGACATATTATTATCAGGGAATGTCACATTATTATTAATACCTATGCTGAAGTGGATTTGGCTGTGATCATATAGGCCTAGTTAAAATCAGCTGCACTATTTAAAAATTTTAATCACTCTTAGGCTTTTCTCTTTCTATTTTTGAAGCATATCCATTCTTATAACCTTGAATTTTATGGGATGCTAGAAAAAATTCTTGGCATTTTAGAATAAATAAACCATATAATGCTGTGCCAAAGCAGATAGAGTATTTCTTATGCTTCTAAAGAGTGGAAAAAGGACCAACTCTTTTTCTGAAGTTTTATATATACATATATATTTATATTGTGTTTATTTTATTTCTTTTTCCATGATTATATTCTTGTGGGAGTGGGTAAATCATTAACAGTGAAACTACTGTTTCATCCAAAATACCGTGTCCTAATGGTCTGTTTTCTAAATGAAGTTTCTATGAATAAAAGCAAGGCAGCTAGGTAGTCATTTGGTTGCTAACAAATGACCCAGTTAGTGCCACCCATGCTGTCTTCTTCAATTAGATTCCAAATTTTGTTTTTAAAAATGGGTACAATAAGTAAATGCTAATTTGTCGTTCCTCAGAAGGAGAATTATGATGTAAAAATTAGGATATAAAATGAGAAGATACTGCAGGGCAGGAGGGTAATGACACTTGGACCACCATAGGGCAGGCCCTGCCTGGCTGCTTTTCATTCAAGTAAATTTTGTGACTCAAAGGACTGGGTGTAGAAAGGTGTGATACATAGTGAAGGGTTTAACCGTCTAAGTTTATTATTCATTCATTCATTTGTTCAATAAACATCTATTGGGCATTTACTCTGTGCCAGGGCCCATGATGGGTAATAGAGGTTCAGAGATGAATATGCTGACATTGGGGAGCTCCAGCCTCATCTTTGGCCTTTCGCTGCTGGTTCTGGGCTGCCCAATCTGGGCCACTCTTTTCCCACACCGTTTTGGAGAGAGTCTCTCCTTTGCTGTCCGGTTTTCCACTGCCCACCCCTGAAGACATGGTGCAGATTACGTTTATTCTCTTAAGATATTCCTGACCACCACAGCTCACAGTAATCCCTTCCTCTTTGAACTCATTGCAGTTATAGCTGGTGCCACCAGCATATCTTTTTGTTAATTTCCCCACTATGCAGTACAGCATAACTTTTTATTCCCACATGCACGTTAGCTGAAGAATAGATGAGTGAATGAACACAGATGGTACCCTTTGACTGGATTCAATTTTCACTCACTTGATAGTTAAGATTCTATTGACGGGGTGTTCCTAGACTTACTTTGGCCTTTCTTGAAGGACAATTCATTCTACCACTTACTGATAATTACAATAATAGCTAATACTTACATGCTGCTTACCATGTGACAAATGCTGCACTAAATGCTTTCTATATATTAACTCATTTACTTCTCACAGCAGTCTTGCGAAGTGGGCACTATTATTATTCCCATTTTGAAGGTGAGGAAACTGAGGAACAGAGAAATTAAGGAACCTACCCAGGATCACATATCAAGTTGCAGAGCTGGGATTTGCATTAGGCAGCCTAGCAATTTCATCATGAGTTAAGATTTAGGATCAAACTAGCTAAGGCTGACAATTCATTTCTGTGTCTCTAATGCCTCGGGTTCTTCATCTGTGAAATAAGAATAATTCAGGAGCTTGAGGGGGACATTAAATGAATTAACATATGCTAAGCAGTAAGCCGGCAAATACCCATGACATTAGTTCCATCCACTTCCCCTCATCACTGGCCATATGGAACTTACACTCTGGGTCTAGAAAGCATGTATGTGCCTTTGGGTGGCCCAGCAGCTGTCTCTACCAACCTTGAAATCTTTGCTCTGATTGAAATCTTCTTCCTTGACTCTCCCTTTTCTGGAAGGCTGTATTATGGAATGGGGGCAGTTGGATAGGATTAAAAAAACTTTCTGGGTATATACCCCTGCAGTTTTTCTTCTCACTATTGCATGTATTTTTATATTTATTTCTATTTTGCCTTGTTTCAGAAATGGATTTAAGGTGAGTTACAAAGATGTAGACAATTCTGTAATATAAAATGGATATGCAAATAATAAAAGTAAAAGAAAAAATAAAAGTTGAAAAGAATGGTGGATCCACAAGTGGCTGACACACAGAGTATATTAATAGACTCTAAAGTCATGGGCATTTACTGGCAGTCAGCTACAGGCCTGGCTCTGAGCTTCCTAGAGGTCAGTGCAAAATAGGAGACCATGATCAGTTATAGGATTTAGGTGATCATAAAGCAACAATAAGCCAGGGGCTTAGGAGAAGGAATCCTACTGAAGAGCACAAGGAAAGACATTCTCCACTGGTTTCTCACAGAGGGGACTTCTGGTAGGTGGATGGTGGTCTCAGTAGCGTGCTCTCAGGATGCCCAGGGATGAGATCCAAATGGCTGTTTCTGACAGTATTCCTTAGAAGAAAACTATAGCATCCCACCAGAATATTGGTCAGTCAAAGCAATTCTGCTAGGGGCATCATTTTCCATAGCCAAGGTGCCCAACTTCCTGAGTTCCAGCTTAACCTGGGGTATGAAGGTGCTTCTTGCTGACCTCTGGATGAAGGAGAGGAGAGTATAGGAAGGTGGGACCTGGGAGAGTGGATCAATCATTGATTCCCACAATTTTAATGTGTAATAAATGACCTCAAATTCTCTGTCATAGAAAAGCATTTATTTAGCTCACAGGTTCATGGGTTGGCTGGGGTCCATTGATCTGGGCTGGCTCTGTTCCACATCTGTCATTCTTCTCCAGGAGCAGTGGGCTAACCTGGGCATGTCATTCTCATGGTGATGGCAGAAGTGCAGTGAGGGAATGAGAAACACGGCAGACCTGTTGAGGCCTAGGCTCAGAACTGACACACTTTGACTCCCACATCATTATATGGGCCAAAACCAGTCCTGTAGCTGACCCACTGTCAAGGAGCAGGAAAGAAATTGTGTCCCTTTAGAGGATGGAACAGCAGAGTCACATGGGAACAGGTGTGGATACAGGGAGAGAAGTATTGAGGGCAATGATGCAATATCCCACAGAGGGGATGGAAACAAATGTGGGAGAAGCTCACTTCCCCCTTAGGCATGGACCGCTCCCCCCCCACACACACAACACACACTCTGGTTGTACCTGTTGCCACCATGCAGGTTTAATGCATCCCTGCAGGAGGCGTGGGCATAAAGTGGCTCTGGCTGTGGCTAGTTACCACTGCAGCAAATCAGCTCTGAGCAAATTGGACCCTGTGAGTGACCATTCTGTGGCCTGGTAAGGACTTTCAACCAGCACCTGCCATAGCTGCACACTCCCTCCATGAGCAGGAATATGACTGGGCCCCTAACGTGGCCGGGAAATTAGGCTTGTGACTCACAATTAGCTTCCCCATTTTGTTTGATCTTAATTGATTCATGTTCATTTTTCCTTTATTTCTCAAGTAGAAATGTGAAACACTTACTAGGTGAGCAAATTTACTTTATTGTTTGATTTAGAGCCACTTAAGCTTTACAGATGAAGCTATCAGCATATGGATTTCTTCTATTACTTTTAAAACTGCTATATTTAGGGTCGATGTTCTGTGGTTGCATGCTGGGATTCATTATATAGAATTTAAGCACAGAGTGTTTAAAGCAGGGAGCCAGGAACAAGTTCTCATTATATTATCTGGACTGAAAATGATTTCTTACTGACATTACAAAGTTTCAAAGTTCCAGCCACTGTCAAAATGTAGTCGGGTAGTTCGCCTAGGTCGTGTCTGTGACTTCTGATTCAGATAAGTGATTTCATCCTCAACCCAGTGCTGCCCTCTCCCAAGCTCTGAATTCTTCATAGAAGACCCAAAACAAATCCAAAAATAGGCCACGGCGATAAAATGTAAGAAATTTTCCTACTTCATATTCTGGTAAGGAAGGAAATCATTTTATTCATTGATGGACTTGTATTTCTGCCTTTTCTCATTTGTTTCCTGGCATGAGAGACCTAGTTGCCTTAATGACAATTTGTCAATTGAGTACAAACCCAGGAGTCTACCCTGGGGCTTCTACATGAGTGAGTAGTCCTAGGGAAGGGCCACTGCTAAGGGTTGTGCTGATTGTGAACTGAACAACTCTGGGGACATTGTGCACGGAGATCCTCTTTTGGAATTCCTCCGGCGGTGGTCAGGGTATCGGGACAAGGCTCCCAGCTTTTACTCTGCCACTCATCTTCTCCTTTCCCTACCAAACCCCCACTCCAAATTTGGCTTCTTGGTCTCCACATCAAAAGGTTGTCTTTCTGCTTCCTTCCTTCCTTCCTTCCTTCCCTAAATAAATGTGTCCTCTTTTCATAGTGACTTGGCACATTTATTTAGGATGGATACCACTGGATCCCTCCTTTCCTTAACCACTCCCCCCATACACACGTGTGTGTGTGTGCACATACACACGCTCCCCATCTGTGGCAGAGCCTGTGGAATTTATGAACCACAGCCACACGCCAACGCCCAGACTGCTCCGGAGGCCTCTTTATAAAGTTGCACGAACAGAGAAAAACCAAACTGTGCAGTACAGGAGAATGCATACAGATTCTGAAAGTGATTTATTGTATGAAAAATTCATTTTTGTTTATTTATTCTTAGGAACTAGTTATACTGTGATCACAATAAGATGTAGCATAGTCTCAGCAATAGCAGGCCATTTTGAGAAGCAAACAGACCAAAATAGCAAAAGCCTTGTATTAAAACCTACAAAACACAGATTTTCTGAATTAAAAATTAAACAGGCGGCACTAATAGAAGGCCAGACACTGCAGAAAACTTGGTAATAAACCAGAGAATTATCTTTAGAAACACCTCCAAACAGAGCAAAATTAGAAAAGGATTGAAACAATGAGAAAGAAGAGAGCAGAAATGGAGGTAGAGAGAGAACTGAACAAATGGAGCTAAAGTGATAACCAAAGATCATTTTTTTAAAAAAAAAAACTTTTCTAAGCTAAAAAAAAAAAAATTTGGAAATTGAGAGAATTCACTTTGATCCATGCAAAATATGTGAAAAGAGATCACTAAATATAACTTGGTAAAAATGTTAAAGGTCATATAAAAGAAAAGACTCTTAAAAGCATCAAAGCAAACTTACACAAAACAAAGCTTAAAAAATACCACCACCAACAGCAGAGCCAATGACCTAAAAACCAGTAAGATATGGCCTCAGGTAATGCAAAGAGGTGGTGGGTTAAATCTTCAGTGCTTTGAGGGTAAACAAATTGGGGACAAGTTGCTTTTTGTACATGGGACAATAGAAATGTTTTTAAATTTTCAAGAAAACCAAAAATATAGTTTCTTTAGTAAGTCGCTCAAAGTAATACATTAATAAATTAATCCAGAACATGAAGAAAAAAAGCAAAATTAAGAACTCAAAGGGGGCATCTTGTCTTTAAAAATTGGAGCAGCATCGAACATTAAAACAGGTTTTATACACACACATATGTTTACACATGTGAATTCAAAGCTAAAACATTGTTTCAAAGATGCAAATGATATCATTGGAAAAATTAAAAAGGCAGATGACATGGTTTATACCACAGATAAAATAACCAAAACTCAGAGAGTAAAGAGACTAAGAACTAAATCCCTCATATTTTATCTGGGAGCAAAATCATATTTCATCCTTATCTTTAATAATTAGGCAAATGTAGGTTTAAAATACTTTAGGGCAATTTCAAGTTAATCAAGAATAGAATTCCAAATAGAATTGCAGAATGTAAATACAGTAAGTGCTCACATAACGACGTCGATAGGTTCTTGGAAACTGCGACTTTAAGCAAAACGACCTAACGAAACCAATTTTCCCATAAGCTAATTGAAATAAACAAGAGTTAAGCTCCCACTGCATATTTCTGGTCACAAAAACATCAACAAACTTCTAAATAAAGACACCAAACACTTCTAATAGCAAACACTGAAATAAATGTGAGCTCTGCATACATTTAAGATGAATAAAGCAAGTAAGTAAGATCATTATTTACCCAATTTTTGGTGAATCAGATTGATGGTGGTCATGGTGGTGGTGGGTTAAATTAAGGAATAAGTGTTTGCAAAGCGAACATTGTAAGGAGCACCTCCTCCCCCCACACAGTTCAAAAACAATGACACATAGGACGGGCTCACTGAGCGCTTTTGTACCACATCATTTATTGTCATGCAATTGTATGATTGTCATAGACTATGTGCATTTTTATTTGATGATCATTTGTATTCATTCCTTCATTCATTGTCCAACCCACTTATTCCATTTCAGGACTGTGGGTGGCTGGAGCCCATCCCTACAGTTCAGGGTACCAGGCTGGAACCCACCCTGGCCAGGATGCTATCGCATCACAGAGCATATTCACACTCACACCCACACTCACTCACACTGGGGACCATGTAGACATGCCAGTTCACCTAATGTGGACAGCTT
This sequence comes from Indri indri, assembly GCA_004363605.1. NCBI lineage: Eukaryota > Metazoa > Chordata > Mammalia > Primates > Indriidae > Indri > Indri indri. The sequence continues at coordinate 49,926 of RJWJ010007199.1, read as the reverse complement.
TGGGATGGGGAGGGAACAGGAGTACCTGGAGAAAACCCACGCAGACCTAAGGGTAACGAGCAGACTCCACACAGACAATGGCCCTGCTGGGAATCTATTTTTTTTCTCATCAATGTTATAAGAAAACAATGTTCAACAAAACAACATTATTCAAAGACCTTTTGCATAGTCTTTATTGTAAAAAAACAAGTAGCAATATAAGGTAACAGCAATAATACATGAAAAACTGAAAACGCAAAACAAGATCACAGGAGGAAAAAATAGTCCTAGGAGAATTCTTGACCATAAATGTAAACTCCCTGATTGCCCCTGGAACCATTATGACACATTCTACCTGCTCCGGGTTGGTATATGATCACCTCTCTTACCTTCTCATTTAATTCCTTCAGCTCCCATTTGCCATATTATCTGGCATTCCTCTTGGGGATTTATCAGTATATTCTTCTTGAGACCTCTTCTCTTGCCCTTCCCCTTTAGTTATCCAGGAACCCCAGGGACGGTTACTTTGTCCAGGGAGGGTCAGACCACTGCCAAACACCACTGCTGTGGCTTCTTGCTGCCACAAGGCTGCTGTTGGAGACAGGTTCTGCCAGGCTGATGGACACCAGTGGCATGACTTTGCTGGACAGAAGGTCAAGGGCTGGGTTTTGCTGTTGTTTTAACTCGGGAGAGACATGAACATTCTTTATGCTGAAAGAAAAGGACAATAGGGACCAAGAAATCAAAGGCACAGATGACAGGCTGGACAATTGATGGATCAGTGAGTAGCTGAGGATGAAGAAACTGTTAAGGATGAAGTCAAGGCCTAGTTATGCCTTTTCTCATTCTTTGCAATGGATGTTTCAAACTTTCTCACTCTTAAGCTCCTAACATCATAATTTGCCTCCCATTCACAGCAGAAAACCTCATCTCCAGGTTAACTGAGAATATAGAGATCCTGAGATATGAACCTCCCCCAGGCCACTACATTCCTAGCTTTGGACTCCTTTTTCATCTCAGTAGAAAAGGTATCCCTCCTGCTGTCCAAAGCTAGCTTACATGATGGCCCTGTCTTAGTTAAGTGAAAAAAGCAGACTACAAAATATATTCACAACTATTAAAGAAAAGACAAATACCCATGCATAGAAAAGACACTGCAGAGAAGTGTAACAGGATGTTTACTTGGTTACATTTGGGTGGCAGGGGTTTGTATGGTTTTTCTTTTTCTTTTTTTCTTGCTTTTATGTATTATCCAAATTCTCTATAATTGGAAATGTGTTACCTTTATAATGGAGTAAAGGCAATACATTTTATATTTTAAAGTACATGCTCAAAAAGAATTAAGAATCTGATTATATTATTGATAATTATTTGATATGAGTAAGTCTTGAATTACTAAGTTGATTATAAGCACCCAGAGGGCACAGACCTTGTCTTGTATTCAGCCCCATTAAGTGATCAGTAAAGTACCTCTGGGTTTGTATGGGGTCACCCTCCATGTAAGGCCCCCTGATTGTCACAGAGCTCAGCATGGCCTTGTAGGCCTCTAAAACATCTGGCTACCAAGTAAGAAATAGTTAAAAACAAAAGCCAAACAACTGGGGTTTGCTTGGAGACAAATGTTCCCTGAATACAAGGTGAGTGTTAATGAAGAAGCAGTGGTAGAAAATGAAGAACTTTACTTGTAAATGCAATGAATATTCACCTCTTTCTGCCCACCTTGCAAGTCAAGCACCACCATCCAGACTTGCATTTGCTGTGACCAAAATATGTTGACACAGTTTAAAAACCAAAAACCAAAAAATCACCTCTGTTGCTTCAGCTCATTTAAATCTATATTGTACCAAATTGTAGGAGAATTATAGATGAACATTTTAAAGGATTTTTAAAATTATACCTCTATGAAAAATAGACTGTTAATAATGTACAGCAGTTGCTTTTAGCAGCATGAGAATATCTCATTTTGTTTGGCTACACTTAAATAGGCCCAAAGTTTGAGTGCACCAAGAAATACTGAATTTCAAACTAAATAAATTAAAATTACCATGTACATTCCACTACATGTCAAAACAGGAAAAGCCATAGTATTTGATGTGAAATAAAGATTAGAGCAGTAATAAAGAGAAAACAAGAAGCTGCCTATATTTATTTGGAATAAGAAAACAGGGTCAATGATATTCAATGCACGTGTACTTCTCTTTGAGAAAATATATCAAAAAATCAATTTACAAAGCAGATGAATTTGGCAGTAATTATTTATGCTGTCAAAAAATCTTTAGTTTCAAAAGGATTTATTTCAGGGTTCAGTGTGCTTGCTAGTCATTAGGAACTTGACAGAAATTAGAGGAATTTAAAGCTAAGATGTTAGGTGCCATTGCCAATTAAAAATGACCAAAATGAAGATAGTGTATCTTTATATGTAATAGAGAGTGAAAGAAGACATCTAATTTGATTTCTAAAAATTAAGTATTTGTGGAGCTTTTCAGATCTATCCACACCTGGAGCTTATTTCTTTACCAATTTAGGCTTACTCTTGAATATGACTATTTAAAACAAGCATATCATTTTCATTTTACATCCTGCAGATAAATTCTAAGATTTTGGAGTCATTAAAAGCATTTCACATTTTCTCCAAGATAAACTTGCTTGAGAGAAGCAACTCTTTCAGTTTAATATAACTTCAAATTATCTCGACTGTGAGATGATGAGAGTAATAAAAATTGCTATCGTTTATTGAGTGTTCATAGTTCCAGGCACTATGCTAAATGCTTTTCATATCTTGCCAACTTAATCTTCATTTTTCATTTATTCAGCAAACTATTTATTATGGAGGGCTTACTATGTGCCAGGGGCTATTTAAGGTGCTTCAGGTTCAATAGTGAACAAAATAAACAAATAATTCCTACTCTCTGTGGATCTTACATTCCAGTGGGGGTGGGGGGGAGATAAAGATGATATACAAAATAAGTAAGTAAATTATGTACCAAGTTAGAGTATGATGAATGGCACTAAGAAAAGAAATCAGGGAAGTGGGATTAGGGAATGCCAGAGTTATAGAGGGAGGGGTTACACTTTTAAGGGAAGGCCTCATGGAAAAGCTGACATCCAAGTGGGTGAGAAGATGCCCTATGGGAGGTGAAGGGCCAAAGTACATGATTACCTTGGGGAAGAACATTCCAGGTAGAGGGAACAGCAGGTGCAAAGGCCCTCAACTTAGAACGCGCCTGGCTTGTTTGAGGAAGTGTAAGGAGCGCAGAAAGGATGGTGCAGAGGGAAAGATGAGGAGGGTTGTAGAGGATGAGTTCCTAGAGATAGCACAGGAGGGGCCAGACCATGTCGGGCCTTGTAGGCCATTGTGAGGCTTTTGGGCTCTACTTTGAGAGAGATGGGAAGCCCTCAGAGGGTTTTGAACAGCAGAATGAATGATCTGACTTACGTTTTAACATGATCATCCTAGCTCCTGTGGCAAAATAAAATTCTGTGACGCAAGTGGTCTTGTCCAATTTCACATATAAGGAACTCAGAGGAGTTGAGTAATTTACCACAGTTCCCATTTACTCACAAATTAGTGGGACCAGGATTTTAATCCAAGTTGGTGGAATTCAAAAGCTCACACTTTTCCCACTAAACCACACTGCCTCCCAATTGAAAATAGATTTGTGACCTCAGCTGGAGTGGATGAGTTTCTTAAAGTTTGTAGTGACTGCTTTTTCTCTCTTTTCTCTGGAATTCCTTGGCCCCTCTGGTGAGGCCACCATGTTGCACAACTCCAGAGAAAACTGCTTATACCGTAAGCCTATAAAGCACTCTGTGGAGGTGGGCAGTGCACAGCCAAAGTGGCCATTTATAATGGCCTTGTTCCCAAATGTAGCTGAAGAGCTTTGTGCATGGCTTTGAACTCCAATTAGGCCTGTAGCAAAATCTGTTTGAGCAAATGTTTGTATTTACACCACTTTACTGTATCTTTCTGTTTCTCTTTTCCTTGACATGTATTCTACCAGCTATCTCTACCACCCTCTACTGTCTGGCAATGCACTAGTCCAACAGTATAATGTGCTGGGATGGAAGTGACAATACAGCAAGGGTTTCTGCTCTGTGTGGGCAGCTTAAGCCTGCAAGCGTGAGAGAAAGCCTGGGGGAGTGTAGGATGTAAACAGGTATACGCAGCTTCTGATTAGAGGAAGCAAAACACATTTTATTTGATGAATATCAAATTAAAGGAAATGAGAAAGGGTGCTACCTAATTGTCATCAAAACTGCTGCTTGGTTTAATTTAGGCTCGGCCAGATTTTCTTGTATGCCTTAGGGCCTAAGGCTTAGGCTCTTGAGCCCTCGTTTATGCCGAAACTAATTTTTTGAGTTTGTTTGAAAGATATCGCTTAGACTTTAATGATTCAATATGAGATTCAGAGCTTTAAAAGGAAGTTTTGATTCACCATTACTTGACTGTGTGACTTTAATGGAATTATGTCTTGTAAAGCTGTTTAGCATTTCGTGTTCTAGAATTCCGCGTAGAATTTTCAATACCCTAGAGCAACTTGGCATTTTTTCTTTTTTTGAGTCTTATGACTTTAGTTACAAAACCAAGAGAAAATCATGGCAGCATCCCTTATAAGATTAACTAAATAATACTGTGACATTACAGTATTAGACTGTATAAAATATTAGTGCCAGGAATGTAGTGCAATGTTGTGGAAAGGCAAAGGTAACTTGCCATTTGAGTCTTTAAGATTAGTAATAGTAATTACAGAACATAAAAGCAGTACAATTACAGGTGCTTTTTAAAATACATTTTTATTTCCCTTAAATAATTGGGCAAGAAGTACCGAGATCAGATTTTGGTATCAGATCTTATTTCAAATTCACTCTGAAGTTTTAGGTGGGGAAGGGCTGTGCTCGATGGAAGCTGGACTTTTGTTTTTGTGGCTGCTGCTAAGCAAAAATGGAGTGTGCGAAAAACAGTTTGGCAAGTCCTCACAATAGGTTCAACATAGAATTACTATGTGACCTGGGGATTCCACTCCTGGGTCTATATACCCCAAAGAATTGAAAACAGGTGTTTAAACAAAATTTTGTACCCATGTCTTCATAGCAGCACTATTCACAATAGCCATGAGGTGAAACAACCCAAATGTCCATAGGTGTGTGAATGGATAAGCAAAGTGTGGTATATTCATACAACGGACTGTTATTCAGTCATGAAAAGGAAGGAACTGATACATGCTACAACACGGCCAAACCTTGAAAATGTGCTAAGTGAGAGAAGCCAGTTGCAAAAGACCACATATCATACGATTCCATTTATATAAGATATCCAGAATCTGGCAATCTGTAGAGATAGCGGATTAGTGGTTGCCAGGTCGGGAGGAGGGCTGGGGTGAGAGAGGAAAAAGGATTGGCTGCTTAATGGGTACAGGGTTTCTTTGGGGTGATGCTTTGGGGAAATGCTTTGAACCTAGATAGAAATGATGGTTGCACAACATTGTGAATGTACTAAATGTCACGAGTGGCAAATTTTATGCCATGTATATTTTACCGGTAAAAATAATGGAGTGTGCTACTTTTGAAATGATTCCTAATTCTTTGTGAATCCCATTAAAGTTTGACAGGGTGGGGTGAGTTCTAAAAAAGGCGCACATGGCAAATGTAGGGCAAAGTGATGGCAGCCATTCGAGGTCTATAAGGCGGGGCTTTTGGACATCCCGGTTGAGATCCGTGGTGCGAGGACCTGCATCATGTGGACACTGCAGCCACCCGGGGGGCTGCTCTCGGAGTCCCTGGTGCCCTGCAGGACTGAAGACAGTTTCAAGTATAGCAGCTTGTTTGAAACTCTCACATAAAGCCATGTAAAGTTGTGGAATACTGAGCTGTTTAAAACCCAAGCATACAGAAACCCAGCAGATATAAATTTTAACTGCAGTGAAGCCAGGATAATTTCAGTTTATCCAATGAAAAGGAAAATAAACTTTCATGTTCTGGTGGTGCTATAATAAGTTTAGTGAAAGGTGCATGGAAAATTTCTAGTTATTGCTGCACACTTTCTTTTTTCCTTGTCCTTGGGAGCATGCCACTTGCTCCACTTCACACCATGTTCTACTCTCAAAATGAAAAAGCTTTCAATTTTTTTTTATTTAGACAATGAAAGTAATATTTAATCATTACAAAAATTCAGAAAAAGTAGAAAAAAAATTTTTAACAAGAAAGAATCGGGGATAGTGCTGTTGATGTTTTGGCAAATATTCTTCTGGTCTTCTTTATATGACTATATATGCACCCGTATCTTGATTTTCACTGGAATCATACTACGTTTATCAATATAGCATGAACGTCTATCATACCAACATCAATCAACATCATACTTTTAGTGATGGAATGGTGCTCCATTTTATGCACATGGCATCACTGATTACTCCTTGACCAGTGTTGTAAATGAGCCAGGGGTTTTCCTTGGAGTGGTTCCTTCATGGTCACTTAGCTCTCTGTCAAAGATGGTTGGTGACTCAGGGCTTTTGAAATTATTTTCTCTTACTTTTTTCTGATGATTAGTGATAGCCCTCAAAGCAGAGGTAATGGACAATAAATGTGATAGAGGTTCATTAAAAAATCAGCCCTTAGGATCCTCATCTTTAAAATGTTGTTGTTGTTTGGATTTTTAATTCTGCCACATTATCTCAGTGTCATTTGCCCTTTCAAGACCCAGACAGCTCTTCCCTTACATACTTACATAACTTTTTTAACTTTTCATTTTTTTCTCTAATTTTTTTCTCACTTCCAGGATGTGTCAGTTTTTACTTTTTATTATAGAAATGTGCGTGAATCTTTTCCCCATCCCAAAGCACCTTTCTAATTTATTGATTTATAAATTTTATACCCTGGGAAACCAGAAACCCAAGTCTGTCACTATTTTATATAAGGAAGATTAATAGGCATTGAATAAATTCATGTACTTAGTGACAGATTTTTGACCATTCGAGGCCTTTAAAAATTTGCTTCCTGGTTGCAGGCTGTTATTTTGTACAAGTTTGACTCTGGGCAAAAGTGCTATTTTATTTATAAATTTATAGCTATCTATAGTAGCTATAGTGCCTCTGATTTTCCATTCTAGCATTGGTGTCTTCCTGTTGCTCCTAAATTAAGTAGAGGAATTAAGTTAAAGAAAAATAATTACCTTTTCTCTGTGCATTTGTTAAAAGTTTTGTAAATGGAATTTGGATCTGTTTAATAGGAGAGGTAAAATACTGTGTTCTTAGACATCGTTTTATAAATATTTTTCCATATTCATTACAGAGAAATATTGATGAGTCTAACTGTTGGGAGACTCACAGACCAAGAGGTTACAACCATTGCGCGTCACTACCGTGTACCTGATAAACCGTGTCCGGATTTCAATGTTGTAATTGCACAGGCACATGAACAGCTCAAGAAAAATGATTTTGAGGATTTCGACAAACTGCTTGCTCACTGTGTATACCAAGATCGAGAAAAGTAAGCTTTTGTTTTATTGATTGTAAATAAATCATTCAAGTTTCTGTGAACCTGAGTAATGAAGGAATTTATATTTTATCAGAAAGGGCAAAAAGAAAATTGGCATGTCTCATCATACTCTACTATTTAGCAAAGCCACTTTAAATCATTTTTGGATAAGTAATGGGTACATATATTCCACAGTGACAGTGAGCTTTGTTGATGGAATAGGGGAGGCCCTGTATCTTCAAAAGAATAAGCTGCTCCCTTGCATTTTCTTTTCATTCTTTTCTAGAAGCTTTCAGCTGAAACATAGTAAATGAAGATGCAAGAAGGTTTAATTCTGAGATGTTATCTTCTTCCATTATTTTAGTGCTGACTGGGATTTATAAATGTGCCTTTTATAGCAAACAGGTCAGGGAATTTGCAAATAAACTTTTACCTAGAATTTCTTTGAAATTATTTCTTCTTGGAAATAATGAAGCTCAGCATAATCTATTTCTGATACATTGATCATGTGGGTATTGAGCTTCATTAAGTCATTGTTATATACAATTGGAAACAAACATCTTAATATGTTTTGGTATTCATCTTACTTACAGACCCAATATAGTGGGGGGGGGGTGTAAATTTATTGGTTTCCTCTTTAGTTAGCAAATCTTAGTTCTCACTCTAGCTTCTAACTTTGTTGCTGCACACCACTGCCATCTCTCTTCCCCGTGACTCTGTTCCTCATCCCCAAACTTGAAGTCTTTACCCAAATGGCCAGCTACATACCCTAAATATCTTTGAAGGTCCCATAGTTTATCTTAAAAATGAATCTGATGTTTTCGCCTAATTCGTAATGCATTCTCAGTGAGTTTTTATAAAGATATATTTTTCCTAAAATCTTTAAGCTTCCCTGAGCCTCCTAGAGGATGTGTGGCCTGAGCTTTGCGTGATGTTGGCCCTGACTTCTACCCTGGTGGTGCCCCTCCTTCAGGGCGAGAAGTGTGACCCTCCTTCACTAAAGGAACACCTCTTGGGAATAATGGAGCTTCTTGATCAGGTAGCCTGGGGTTCCTCCAGATCCAGCAAGCTTTAATTCTAGATGTAAATGTTCTCATTGCAAAGAAGAAAGCCCACTTTCTTTCCTGTTAGTTCTGATTTTGTGTGACACCTGGAAGAGCATTGGCTGAGTGAGAACATTGGCCAAGCATTTCTTTGCCCCCAGAAGGCTGGAGAAAATAAATGTTGGGCCGCTCTAGAGAAAACTGCTTGCATCCGACAAAATTGAAGTGAATGTTGAAGCCTCAGCTAGGGCTTCCAGGTTATAAGGTTTGGGTCCAAGGAAAAGACAAGAAAAACACCCTCAAGTCATATCATACTTGTGTTGGAAGCTCTACATGCCTATCAAATTAAGAGATGTTTTCAAATATCAGAACCATTTTTGACTAGTGGTCAAGAATGCAGATCGATTACTTAGAGCAACACTTGTGGCCGCAGCCTTAATAAGCTGTACTGTCACCAACCAAGAATTTGCATCTTGATGGAAAGGTCTTTGTAAGGACAGAATCTGGTGACCTCTGAAATGGAAAAATTTGGTGAAATGCTATATGACTGTTTTTCCTTATTGTGAATTCCAACACTGGTTTTCATACTTACTTCCACATGCACATTCTTGGGGCACGTGACATCTGTATTTTCATTCCTGTAGCATGTAATTGTTTCTAAAGGGCTACAAGGTATATAAAAGCCCATTTACTCTGTTTTAATACAGAAAGAATGTATTACCCAGAAAAGACATCAGAAGGCAGTGCAAATCCTCCAGGTTACCTTTGAAGGGTGATTTTCTAGAATCTTTACTGTCCAGGTAAGCAAGAGCTCCACCCATGGTGGGGATCGTCCTGTGTATTTTTGTGCGGGGGGACTATTCCTGGTTTTACAACTACCTTTAATTACCCTTGATTTACCCTTGACTGTTTTGATTATATTATTGATGACATATTTCCATTTAAGTGTTACAAAAGGAAAAGTTAGTCATAATTATGAATGCTAGAGAACCTATTATAAGTTATTATTTTATCTTTTTAACATGAATACTCACATATCCATAGGTTCCTGGGACAAAATGAAATGTACAACTTTATTGGTTATGAGGATGTTAGGTGGAAAATTCAGGGCAGGTTTTTCAAAGCAGTAGTGCCTGATAGATAAAGACATGCAGTAAGAGGAACTAGGGTTATTAGCATGGTATTCTATCTTGCTAGAGCAAGCAGATGTAAAGTCTAGAGATTATGCTGTCATGAAAGGAGAGCACAGTGAACTGCTTTCTAAAACACATCGCTTATTCTGTTGAACCTGAGTTTTGACTTCCTGGCCCCTCCCTCCTAGCCACCTAGACTCTGGCCGTCTTTTATGCTTCCTATGGCATCACTCTAGGTCCTTCCCTGACTTACATATCTTGATAATTCTAACATTTTGGGCTGTGTTCTAGGCATTGTGATAATTGCTTTGGATGCATTATCTCATTTACTTTTGAGAACAACTTGGTGAGGTCAGAACTATTATCCTTCCTATCTTATATATAAAGATGATGAGTTATTTTGCCCAAAGTCACATGAAGAAGAGCGGTGACTTGATCCCTGAACCTTTCAAATGCACATCCCCTGCCTCTAGTTAATTTGAATTATTTTCTACAAACAGCCAGTAGATTAGGATGTCCTTACCATTCTACCTCCTTCCTACTGCCTGCATCCTCTCCATTTCCACCATCATCACTCTTCAGTACTGCAGGGCCACCACGTTAGTCTTTCTTCCACCAGTCTCTGAATTTTTTAATCCGTCTTTACATTTCTTCTAAGAGCAAAAATGTGTCTCATTGTGTCGCTTTTCTACTCACAAACCTTCTGTGGCGTCTCTTTGCTCTCTCAGAAAAGACCAGCGCCTTAACTTTGAACTAAGCTCCCTCTCCATTGTGGGGCTTAGGGCTGTCAGTTGGAGCACTGTTCTCAAGCAGGGGCTGGGGTGGAGAGTCCTCATCTGAGACAAAAGGAGAAACCAAAGGAACAGATAAAACCAAATTTCACGTGGGAGAACTAGGGACCAAGGTGTCAGGAGAGGAATCCAGAAGAGGGCAAATACGGTTGGATGTGGGTGTGCATTGGATAGACCTAGAGTGATTTTCTAGACTATCAACTCTATTTGTTTTGTTTTGAATTTGTTTTTGTTTTAACTCTATTTGCTTTTGTTTGCTAGCTGCAGCATGAGGGATAAGTAGGTCATCCTGGTGTAAAGAACCCGAGATGAGGTAGACAGGCCTAGGAGTCAGGGTTCTGCCCAATTAACACACCCCCAGAGCTCCTCTCCCTGTTGCCAGTAGTCCAGCCAAATGGGCCATTTAGATTTCATACATATACCTCCTGCCTTCCCACCTTTTGCCTTTCCTCTTGCTGTTTCTTCCATAGGAAGCAGCTTCCTTTTTTTTTTTTTCACCTGCTGAAAGCTTGCTCTTCCTTCAAGACCCATTTCAAGTGGCACCACATCCACGAAGCCCTGTTGCATTTGTTTGGCTGATAACTGGAGTTATTATCTCCTCCTAAGAATTCTCACATCACTATGAATGTTTCTCTTTTTGTCCCTTACGTTGTAATGAAGGGCAGTGACTTGGCCTTTGATTCATTAATATGCAGACACCTGTTTGAATTACCATCTATAAATAACCAGTGGGTTGTCACATATTGACAATTTTAACCCCCTGCCTTGTCTCTCATATTCTTTGAGTCCACTTACTAGCTGTGTGATCTTGTGCAAGAGTTTTGGCCTGCCTGAACCTCAAATTCACTACCTCTAGAATGAGATAACAGTACCTACTTCCTAGTGGTTCTGAGGATTAATTGAAATAACATACATAAAGTACCCAACACAGTACCTGGTGCTAAGTATTGATTGGTGACTAGAAGAGAAGTCGTAGTGAGGGATCATAGACCACACTCTCTGACTTAGAAATGAACTGGAAGAAACCTATGTTTTTCTATATAGAGAAAGCCTTATTTTTCAACAGTTGGATTTGAATGCCTTTCACACATTAAGCTGTCTTCTAGTCAGGAAGCTCTGGATGTTTATTAGGTTATCTCTTGGTGGCCTTGAGGAAGAGTTGTCCTGAAAAGTCCAGTAATGTGGGAGCCTGGCCTCTGGAGGACCTACATGTTTCTTATCCAGTGCTAAGGCCACCAAGTCATCATCCTCTCATTCTCTCAGCAGACTGTTTTGTCTTTGTCTTTACGATGTGACATTAAATGCAGAAAGACTATTTCACAACTTGTTTCGAAGCCGTCTCAGTCTCTGAACACATCTGCCTCCAAGCCCAGCTTAGCTTTGAGGAGGTCATTCCTCTCAGCCACTAAGCAGACCATGTTCAGTTTAACTTTGCCTCTAATTGTGCAGTGACCCTTCTCCACACTCAGGGGAAACTTCAGACTAATCAGATTAGAAAATGTCTCATTCCCATTCCCCTCTCCCTTCAATATGCCCTGCCATGATTTGGGTCACATGCTTGGTGTTTTGCATCATCTCCGCAGATTCCTTTCAAAGACTGCCCTAATTCCTAATGGGACCATCAGCCCACAGCTTACATTTATATTCTGCATTCTTATTGTTCCCCACAGACTCCACAGGGCTTTACAGAGCCCTGACCAGAGTCTCTTTGTGCACAGCCCTCCCCTCATGGCATGCTAAGCCAGAGCCCCCTCTGACGTCTGCAGTCTCCCATGGGAGGCAGGCGTGGAGTTTGTTGATTTTGTTCAATACACACTCTGCCCAGGGGTAGTTTTACCTGCCTTGGATGGAGCTGGGCAGCTGTTAAGTAGCCATGTAACCCTGCTGTGTGAATTGAGATGAGGAGCTGAAAAACAATATGGCTAGAGGGTTGTATGTGCTTTCTTTCACCCAGTGATTATTGCCCATGTATTTCTCCTGACCTTGTGTTTCAGTACCAAGATTTCCCTTCTACTCCATTCTCATTTTTCTTGTAATTCGGTTTGATCTTTCCTTATTAGTACAAGTCAATCTGGAATCAGGACTTCAAAATCATTTCATACGCAGTTACCTCAGCCCCCGTCAGTTTGTGCTGTGGGAGCTGGTATAAGGTCATCTTACGTACCAAACAAATTCATTTCACTAATGCACAAAGCATCAGACTTATATGTTCTGTGTATTGGTAGCTATTACCCATTAATAATAGGAGTGACACTGTATTGATGTAGTGCTAAGGGCCTTAGAATATTCTGTAAATTCTTGAGCGTGTTAAAAGGTACATTTTAATTGATGGTGGGCATTAGTCCTCATTTTATAAGTATGAACATTGAGGTATAAGGAGAATCTCCTACTGAAAGAGCATGCTTCAGGCCAAGATGAGTCTCTAATGGAATTAGAACTACAACTCCGTAAGATACTCTGAACCTTTGCTTCTATCTGAGCTCCCAGGGGCAGGAACTAGATCTTATTCATCTTTGCAGCCTCAGAGACTTGTCCCGTGCTAGTGTACTGGGCACAGGGGAGAAGAACACGGGCTTGGTGTCCATCAGACCTGCCTATGCAGGCCAACTCTGCTGCTTCCTGGCCATGTGATCCCTGGACATTTACTCAACCCCTCTGAGCCTTCATTTGGAAATTAGTGATCCTCAGCACTAATAAACAAGACATTCTGATTCTCAAACCATAAGAGGTGGAGAGAATTCTGGGGTCATTTCATTCTGTGTTCCTTGTGGGACTGGGCAGTAAAGAGGCAACCTTCTCCCCTAATTGTGGCCTTCTGAATCTAGACTTGGAATAATTGGAAATTCAAGTGCGAATCTTTCCCCAGCAGCTTTGCCCCAAGCTAGTCTTTTATAGCTGGTTTTGGGTCCCATGGAATGCCTTAGAACTGCCCTCCCAAGAGAACTGGTGCCTCATCCAGAAATATCAGTTAAAATGGAAAAAGTTAACAGGGCTTTAAAATCATCTCACTATAGGTTGCCCAGTCCTGCCCCCTGGCCCCCTCCCAGAGGCAGGATTTGGACTCCTGTGATTTCACCCAAGATACCTGACAATGAGGCCAAAGGGCAAGGCTTGAGCCATGTGGCTGCTGTTGTTGCAGAGTATTTGGTGCACTGATGAAATTTTCAGAGAGAAGCCGCTTCTCTCTCTCTCTCTCCCTCCCTCTCTCCCTTCTTCCTTTCTCTCCCTTCCCCTGCCAACTTACTTTCTCTCTCCTTCCCTTCCTCCTCTTTCTCTCCCTCTGTCACATCCACCTACCCACCCAGATGCTTTCTGCTTTTTCAAAATATAATGTGCTTTGTAGTTGAAGGAAATTTTTTTTAAAACCCCAAACCATGTGGACCAACAGACCATCGACTATCTGTACGATCTGTACTTGGCAGCTGTGACCCACCTCACCAAGGAGATGTGTGCTGTAATCCCAACTGGAATTTAGAGGCCTATACTCATTGGCAACTTGAGCAATGCCATCTTGCCAACCTTAAGTTTTTGTGATCAACTGATGCAGGGACCCAAAGCTCCACTTTTTCTCAAGTGTCCGGCCTTGAAGACTTAAACCAGGTGTTTCAGGGTGCACCCTTGGGTTCTCTGGGTAATGAACTGAAACCAAACACAGCTGAGTCAAAAATGGGTCTTCACCGTCCTCCCTCCCTTCCAGCCCATTTTGCTAAGTGACGAGATGGGCTTTGCAACAGAGAGGAAGCAGGTTCCTCTTCAGCAAAATACAGCCTCCACTAAGCCTTTTACCTCTGTAGAAGCTGGAAATAAAGCAGCTTAGCATTATTCCCCATGGCAAGGAGATGGATGGCTTCAGCAGTTTTCAAGCCATTCATCATTTTGGGGAGGGGGAGCACGAACATCAGTCAGATGTCACATTAGACTTAGTTCTAAGAACTCCCACCAGGCAAGGCATTGGGAGGCATGTTTGGGGGTCATTTTATCGAGAGGGAAGCCAGAGGAATCGCCTTCCCTCCCCCTTCCTCCACAAACATGTCTCTTAGTTTGTGTAGTGGAGGAAATGGTGGATTCCCAAGTATCAAAGGGAAAGAAGAATTTATGGAGGTTTTAGGAAAACACTTTAGCACTGTGAGCTCGGACTTGAAAGTAAGGAGGCTGACTTTTTAACAAGCATAGAAACACTTAAAAGCCAGAATTAGTGCTGCCCTTTAGGGCAGTCACCCTGGAAGGCTGTGCACTGATTCTAACAATGTGGCCATAGAAAGTTCTTCTTTGGAATTGCCTTCAAAGCCTTTAAAAAAGAATCTCCTTCAGAGCGGCAAATCTTTGTCCTTTGACCACGGATCAGATTTTTAGCAAGAGCCAAATACCGTTTGGAGAGGAGTGAAGTAGAGGACTCCGGTGGAGAATTGGGGTTACATATTTGATTGAAAGCACAGCATGGCCACGAAATAAGGAAATACATCTTCTATATGATTCATAGGCTTTTCCAGAATATTTTGAAAGGATGCCTGGGATTTGGCAAATGATGCCTGTGGTCATGAGATGGAGGGAGGCCTCCGTGACAGGTGACTGGGAAGATAACATTCAGGGGTGACTGTACACACTGGCTGGCTGACTTGTTCTCAAGCCTTTCTTCGTCTCTGAACCGCTTCCCCTGCCTCCTTCTCCTCCAGCCTGCATTGTTGTTAAAACTGGAGGTCTTCTTTTTATCCTCGTTCTCTCCTTACAACCTCATCTAACAAGCACAGTGTATATTAGAGTGCGTATTATAATACCAAATGATGGGTTGAAAAATCTGACTACATCAGTGGTCCAGGGGAGGAGGTTATGTGCAGAATTTTAGAGCAGGGAGGAAGACTGAGAGACTCATTCCTTGTGAACATGCTCCTTCCTTTCCAAGTCTGACTTTTGCATGTTTACTACCTGGAAAAGCATGTTTCAGAGTCTCTCATCTGCTTTTTATACTCTTTAAATTTTTATTTGTATCAAACTGACACATAGTCAAAAACCATCAAATCGTCTTAAAAAGCTTTTTCCAACAAAAGCAGCCTCTGGCCACACCCTTCGCCACCTCCCAGAAGCATTCATAAGAAGCAGCCACTTTCAGCCCCTCTAGCTGCTTCTGCTATTAAAATAGCATGTGTACACCGCGTATAGTGTGCACGATGTCATGATTGATCATTTTTACACATTGTCTACTAACTTGCTGTTATAATGATTGAAAATTTAACATAATATTGATTCTTATTACTGTTTGTTCTTTCCGGATGCTCTTAGGATCTCCTCATTATCCCTGATTGGGAAGTCTGTGACGGGGCCGTGTTCAGTGGGGGTGGGGGTTGGCAGGGGCTATATATGGATTCATTGTGCTTAACACTTGATAGATTCTTCTAGTTTGGAGATTGTTCTTTGGTTCTAAGAAATTTTCTATTATTTAATAATTTCTTTCCCTCCATTTTTATTTTTCTCTTATGAGAACTATTATTATGATGATTTCAGATCTCTCAAATTTGGTTATTTTCTCTTTTTCATTATGATGAACTTACTAAGAGATTTTCTTAACTTTATATTCCAGCCCTTCTACTGGATCTTTTTAGTGCTATTGTATTTTTAATTCCAAGAGCATGTTTTTCATTCAAAATTTCTTCTTTTGTATTCTGTTCTTTTTGCAGGGGTCTAATATTATATATCCGCTTATCTCACATCTTTCCCTCTGCTCCCTGAATTGTCTTTGGTTCCTTTTATTTCTGTTGCTGTTTTGGCTTCTATCCTTAATGTTGGATGCTCTGGTAGAGGGATTTCTTGTCGGCTAGTGGATTTCATTGCCCAGTCAGCTGCCCAGTCAGCTCCTGAGCCTTCTTTTTCATTAGGGGATCCCCAGAAGCTGGAGACTTCTCTGGAACCACTCAGAGTGTGGAGAGAAGAACCCTATTTTCTCCTGTTAGGGTTGGAGGGAGGGTATGATGAGGGAAGGGAGAAGAGTTTAAGCATGGCCACTGGCATTCTAGAAACAGGCAAAAGGAAGGAAGGAGCCCGAGAGCCCTCAAATTCAGGATGGATGCTCTCTTCTGCACTGCGTTATGCTTCCTCTCCCCAAGACTGGAGCTTTTTTAGTTGAATTTCTCTGGAAAACAAGCCTCTTCTCCCTACAAGGAGGAGTGCAATGTAGAGGGAGATATTTGGGGGTTCAGCTGCTCTTGCTTTATTCAGGCTTTCAAAAAATTCTTGTTTTCAGTGCCACAGTTTATCCCTGCCTTTACTGGCACCGGGAGTCTGCAATCGCTGAGTTTCCTAGGAGTTTTGTGGGCCACATTGACTGGTCTGTAAGCATTCCTCTGCCCCCTGCCACCCAACATGGACATTTAGGGCTTAGCTTCCTTTCTTCAGCGCTGCCAAGTCTGTTACCAATCCTTGGTCTGCTTTTCATCTTGCAAAAAATTTTGAAGTCTCTTTTCCAGTTACCTTTCTCATTGTGGGTTATAACATATTTTTATTCCTTTATAGTCATTTTGGTGGGATTTGGGGGAAAATGGAGAGAAATATATTTACAATCAATTAATCATGATTTACTGCAAATCTATCTACTTCCCAAGAGCAAAGAATTCTTCCAAGAAGCATTAACTAGTTTTATTGCTTTTAATTGAAAGATTCTTTGTTCTTTTCTCCCTTGTGCTCCTTGGGGGGATTCCACATGCATTGAGATCCTCTCAGACAGAACTGAAAAGAAAAACTTGGGATTGGTTTACCACATTAGCTCAACTCTTCCTTTAGGCCTGGTTCTGGGATTTGGGGAAGATGAAATCTTTCAAACATTTTTCTCAAAAAATTTTGATACATCATTTCTGAGTTGTGTACACTTTCATTTACAGCTTTTGATCCTTCCCAAATATCATTTGATTCTGAAATATTCTTCTAAATGGGTAAATGGTTTGATATTTTGAGTCTGACATATCATGAGTTGAGCAGGGAAGAAGGCTGGGTTGTTAGGAGGTAACAGGTAAATATCAGAGTTAGTGGTAACAAAATCTAATAGTAGGACTTCCTGGGGTGACTTCCAGAAATTTTCCTGTAAATTCCAGTGCCATGATCTATTCAGGTATAGGGACTCAGATAAGAGGAGCTTTAGAAAGACCTTTCTAAGGAAGTAAGATTTGAATTGAGACTTTCCAGACAAAGAGACCAGAAGGTAAAAATGCCTTGCATTTCTGGGAACAATTTTATTATGATTAGAGAACAAGAAGAAGGCCAGTATACCTGGAGCATTGTGAACAGGGAGAGAGTTTTCAGGCAAGGAGATGCAATCAGAGAGGCCAGCAGGGGCCAGATTAAGTTGGGTTTTATAAGTCCTGATAAGGAGTTTAACTTGTGTTCTAAGTGGATTGGGGAGCCATTGGAGGCTTGCAAGCAAGGAGGTTGACTGATCCAATCTGTTTTAGAAAGATCATTCTGGTAGAGGATGGTCTGCAACAAGGTAAGAATAGATGTAGGAAGACCAAGATAGGAAGTTATTACCATAATCCAGATGAGAAATGATAGTGGCTTGGAATTAGGGGGTAGTGAAAGAGTGGGAGAAAAATAGATTTGGAATATGCTGTCGTAGTTAACCCACAGGACTGCCTAGTGGATTGCATATGAGAAGTGACATCTGACATGATCCTAAATCTATTTGGTAGTCTTTTGACTGGTCCCCAAATTACTGGGATATTAGACTTCTGAAACATCTAGGATTGAATAAGTGCCTCCTATAATTTATGTAGTGGGAATTTACCGACAGTCAGATTCTGTGCTTTAAGAACAGATAAACTTATTTCATTGGAGATCTCATCTAGTCTCCTAGTCTCCCAGTTTTTATGTCTTTAAATACCATCTATATGGCTAATGACTCCCACATTTATATCTTCAAATGGACTTCTTCCTTGAACTTCAGAGCCTCAATTGCTCACTTCCCATCAAAATGTGGCGTATGCAAAACTGACTCATGATCTTGCCTCCCAACTTGAAGCCCCTGCAGTCTTTCTCATCTCAGTTAGGGCAGCTACATTTTTCCGGTTGCTCAAGCAAAAGCCGTGAAGTCATCCTGAATCCTCTCTCTCTTTCTCCCTCTCTCTCCTACATACTATATATAATCCTTCAGGAATCCTACATTCAAAATATATCCAGAATTGACCACTCCTCACAGCACTCCACTGTAACCACTCTCATTTAAGCTGCCATGATCTTCTGCTTGGATTCCTACAAGAGACTGCTCACTGCCCTTGCCACTTCTGTCTTGCCCCCTATGTTCTACTTTCAGTGTATGAGTCAGAGTGATCTTTAGAAAATATGTTATTATTGTTTTTTGGGGCTGCCCCAACAGAATAGCATAAGCTGGGTGGCTTATAAACAACAGAAGTTTATTGCTCACAGTTCTGGAGGCTGGAAATTCCAAGATCAAGGTGCTGGCAGATTTGGTGTCTGATGAAGACCCACTTCTTGGTTCACAGATGGCACCTTCTCTCTGCATCCTCACATGGCAGAAGGGATAAGGGTATTCTCTGGGGTCCTTTTTATAAGGGCACTAATCTCATTCATGAGGCCAGCACCCTCATGATCTAATCACCTTCTCCAAAGCCCTACTTCCTAAAATCATCACATTGGTGATGAGGTTTCAACATATGAATTTTAGGAGGACACAACTTTCAGAACATTGCAAGTCCTATGACTTTTCTGAGTGATATGTTCCAGTGGCTCTTAGTTTTCCTCAGAATAAAAGTCAAAGGCCCTACATGATCTCATTCTTTGACCTTAGCTCCTACTCAGAGTATTAAGAAATGCTTTCTTCAAGATTCCATGCTAAAGGAAAGTTTCTTACAAGACATTTTTAAATTGAGCTTTAGTTCTTCCTCCAAAACATACACAAATAAAAGAAATAAGGGTCCTGCATTTTTACTACAAAGATTCCCATAAACAGAGCATGTCCTTTCAAGGAGTTAAAATAATGAGTGAACTACAATTCAAAGGGTAAACAATGGTAGGGGGCAGCATATTGGAGTTGTACCCCAGAATCCAACGTCCAAAGAAAATGCACACAAAAGAATTACAAAATTCCCTTTCCCTTCTTCTGGTCACTCTGTTTATTCCGCTTTGTTTAGATCAATGAGTCTATGTGACTTCAACTTGTAACATTTAATTTTTTGCTGTTAATTCTTATTAGTTTATAAATATGAGCTATTATTTTCTTAATACTTTGAAAAGAAAAGAAAAAAACTCTTTTGACTGATGATGAGTATGTTTTAAAGGCAGGACCCTGGAGCAGGGTGCTTGGAACAATGCCTTAGTGACCACCTTTGTCGTTTCTTGCAAAAAGTGGTGTTACACGATAATTAACCTTAAAAATTGGCACAATGCAGTCAAATTTAGGATAGATATCATTGCAGTATTACACTAAGAAGTATTTTGTGTTTAGGTCATTTTAACAATTCTGTTGAAATTATTGTATCTTAATGGCCAAAACTCTGTTATGGTTAAGGATGAATTTGAGCCAATGTCCATAATTAGGAAGTAGTAGTCAAAGAGATTCATTATTTTTGACCTATATTTTTATGGTGCCGGATAATCATTTGTTGATTTTCTTTTCAAAATAAAAATGGGGTTATTTTTTCTGATTTTAAATTTAAAACAATTCAGATGATACAGCAGAGTCTAAAGAAAAAGCAAAAATCATGATCTCTTCTCCCAGAGATAGCCATTCTTAATACATAAGTCTATTGTTATCAGACTTTTTTCTATGCCTTTTTATATAAATATAAACCTAAAGTGAGATTATAACTCTATACACTATTTTATACCCTCCTTTCTATGCAAAAATATATCAAGAACATATTTCCATGACAGCAAATGTGAATCTAAATAACCTCTTTTCATGGCTACATAATACATGATAAAGATGCCTTTTGTTTTTCCTAAAAATATACTAGTTGACAAAATGAATCTGGGCTTGCCTTAATGATTTAAAAGCCATGCAATTTAAGAAATATAAGGACATTTTATTTTACTGACATATAAAATCAACCATTAAACTAAAAGGACCTTTAAATATTCTTAACAAAATATAATGATGATCTTAATTACTGAATAAGCAAATTTATTTCTGTGATAACTATAACAAATATTTATTGAACACCTACCAAGTACCAGCACTGATCTAGGTGCTGGGGATACTTTGGTGAATTAGGTAGGTGAGATCCCTGCTTTTAAAGAATTTACATTCTGGTGGATCAGAAACAGATAATAAACTAATAAGAAATAAGAACAACATCAGATATTGAAGCGTACATGATATAATGTTGCCATGGTAAAATTTAAGCTGACATTTTGGTCCTGAATTCTGCAGTGAGCCAAATCGTATATTATAATTATGTTTTCAGATTTGAAGACAGTGAAGGACAAATAAATTATGAGTCATTTTTCTGTGTCCTGAACTGGAGAGTGAATCCGATGCCTGAATTGGAAGCACAACCATACCTTAAAGAGGTAAAATTAACATCTATTTTAAAACCAGCTATGGCTACGTCCCTTGCATTTTTAACATCCTTTATCTTTAAATTATTTTTCAACGCAAAGTATTAACATCGGTGCTTTTGGAAATAGTGCTTATGTGTTTCTGGGTATTTGTGTTAAAGGCTAATTCACTTACCATGCTGAGCAAACATCTGCTCTGTAAGAGCATGACTTTTCTTATGAATTTTTTTTAACCTCAGTCGCATCCAATTATATGGAAAATAGGATAATAGGTTACAGTTATAAATAGATATAAACACTGTTATCAAGGGATTCTGGTAACATCATCATAAGCCACAAGAGCAAATCTCAAATGGTCTTATATCAAGAATCCCCAGAGTATATCTGTGGCTGTGTACACAGGTTTGATGAGGGTGAAACAATAGAGTATGGGGATGCACATTTCACAGTGGAGCCAAATTTAAAATAAAAATTCTGTAGAAAAATGCTTGGTTAGGGAAAACAAAGTTCATGTGATCAGATGGTGCTCTCAGCATTGTGGAATTGTCTGAATTCTCCAAGATCTCTTTGGACCAATTGTCTGTAAGGAGTGGGTGGGTGGGTGGTGGTTTGTTTGTATTTTAACATGCTCCAGAAATTGATTTTCTTGGGAAAGTCCCTTGATAAAGCAAATGTCATGTGGTTGATACTCCCAGAAAGGAGGTATTTATTCCTCGGGGGTCTCTGCTGACCAGCTCATTCTGGCCCAAGCTGGTCCAGTGCCCTTGGGAGTTCCTTCAGGCATGCAGCTACTCTGGGAGTGTCAAGGACAGCCACAGAACTTCCAGATGGTTGAGGAACAGTGGTGGCGTTTGGAGTTAAACAGAGCTGGGGTTGAATTCTGGCTCTGCCACTTACTTAGCTGAATGACTTCGGATCAGTTAAGTTACTTACCTCATTCATTTGTAAATTTAATCTTCAGACAAATCAGGATTAAGTATCCACCCTCAGTAGATTCTCTGCTCTGAGCTGGGGTCCAGAGACAAAGGTCATCATTGCTACCTTTGAGGGGCCCACTGCTGACAGGGGAATCACCCATGATTTGGAGTGTGGTGTGATACAACCTGCATGGCATGCTGTGGGATGAGGAGGAAGCTGCTTCTAAATCAGAATGGGGGAACAGGAAGTATTCTCAGGGGAGATGACACTTGAAATTTCAATGATGAGTAGTGAGAGTTAGCAAAGTAGGAAAGTGACATGTGATATGGAAAAGGCATTCCCAAGAGAGCTCCCTGGGACATGGGACAGCATGGTGCTTGTACAGAACTAGGAGGAATTGTTGTGGCTGGAGTGAAGGCCCACAGGAGGAGTCGAGAAAGATGAGGCTCAAGATACCTGCAAGGGTGAGGTTTGAATATTGTCCTGGAAGGTCTGGAGACCACTGACAAATTTGAAGGAAGGGAACTTGCTCTGGCTGGATGGTGGGTGGCCTAGAGGGGGGATGGAGACAGGCAGACTCACTGGGAGGCTCTGTACATCCCATCGTCCCTATAATAATAGCAAACACTTAAAGCATGTACTGTGTGCCAATCATTGTACTAAGATCTCAAAACCTCTTAGCTCATTTAATCCTCGTAGCAACAATAGGTACTTTTATTATTCCCAATTTAGAGATAAGGAAGTTAGAGAAACAGCAAGTATATGGCAGAGTCAAAATTTTAACTCAGGCCTGTTGTACTGCAAAGAATAAAAAAGAAAAACATCTTTGTAATATAATTATTATTGAAGATACTGGACTGAATTAACTCAAATCCAAGATACCATTGCAAAAACAAATCAATACTCATTTTCCCTGGTAACCTTTTAATTCTTATCCACATAAATATTTTATTTTTACATATAAAAGAAGAAAAATGGTAGATGGGGTTTATACTCTACCTTTTTGTTAAATGTTTTAGCAGTCTGTGTTGGCTGACCTCCATGTGTCCCATTAGGACTGCTTTCCAGTGCCCTCTACCCTGCTCTGACCCTGCCCAGGTCAGTCCTGGGCAGCTGACCTTTGTGGGCCACGTGAATAGGTCCCTTCTTCCTCTGGCCTCCAGTTGGGTTGGCCAATGGGATGCACCAGCAGGAGAGTAGAAGGTGGGAGGAGAGAGAAATTGTCTCCCTCTCTCCAGTCATGATAGATTGACTGCCTCCTTCAGCCAAGGTCCCGAGGTCCATAGTACCTGTCTGGAGGCTCTCTCCATATAGCTGTCTACTCCAGGCTCTGGTGACCACCCTAACATGCCCTTTCAGACCCAGGTGGTGGTAATGGCTCCCTGCTTTTACAATCTTTGGGGACTGGAGGATCCCATTGGTTTTTCTAAACACTTCCCACAAATTTGCAGTTAGTCACTCTATTAAATTCTTCTTGACTTACACAGTTTGCATATGTCCTCTATTTCCTATGGGACCCTGAATGATATACAGTGCATACTTAGTGTTGCTACTTAGCAACAGCCTTTGTTCTTTCCCTTACTTTCTTCTTCTCTGTTTCCTCTTCCATTCCACCCAATCTACCACCTCTGTGTTAAAGGTTTCATCATGTACAAAAATAGGATCATATCATATGCATTTATCTGCAGTGTGCTTTTTTTTACTTAATTGTGGAAAATTCCTCTAGTTTAATATGTATAGTCCTAAGCCATTCTTTAATAGCTGCAGAATGGGTATACAATAATTTATTGAGCTGTTTCTCTATTGATAGGCATTCAGGTTGTTTTTACATTTTTTTTGCCTCTGAAAACATGTGGTGTCTTATTACTTTACTTTTTACTTTCCTAATGACTATTGAGTTTGAATGAAATTTAATCATCTTTTTGTACTACAACCCACAATAAGAAAGACGTTTTTTATAACAACCCAGCATGCACATATATAATGGAACAAAAGTTTCATGAAATATTATTCTGACTACATGTGGTGCAGTATGATCTATTTCCTTTTTTCCTTTCTCTCTTCCTTTCTTTTCTCTCTCCCTTCCCTCACCTCTTTCTTTACAGTGTTGTTCATGACCCATTAAATTGATTTCATGACCCACAAAAGGATCACCATCCACACGGGAAGGGGAGTCACAGCATGGGAAGGGCAAAGATTCTTTAGTCACCCCACCCCCATTTCATCACTTACCAACTCTGTCAGCTGGGACAGGTACTGAGCCCTGGACTTCAGGTGCTTCAGAGAAGCAGTGTAAAATAGAAGGTTTGCCATCGCGGGGACCTGAATTCAAATCCTTAGCTCTCTGATCAACTAACTGGGTGACTTTGTACAAGTTACTCAGCCTTTCAGGTTTCCCTGTCTCAAAAATAGAGATAAGAATAGTTCTTTCATTAGGGTTGTTGTGAGGATTAAGTGAGTCAATATATGTGAGGCACTTGTCGTAATACTGCCCTACGGTAAGGGCTTAAATGTTAGCTGCTGTTACTGTTTGTAAAATGGAGATGCCTTACCTTCCTCAAGTCAGTGGGCTGGGCCCTGAGAAGTCCCTTCTAAGGCTAGGATGGATGATTCTATCCTTAGTGGTAAGAGTTAGAACAGTTATAGACCAAGACTGTCACATCAGAAATAGCCTGCACTTTAGCAGTAGGTTCTTCCAATTCTTATTCATTTATGGTGAAAACTTTACTCATAGGGTCTCATCCATTCTGTTGACCACGCCTAGAAATGTTTCAGTCTGCAGGAGACATTTTCAGCCAATTAAAAAGAAAATAAAATAGGTATAAAATGGTACCTGATCAATTTAACCAATAATGAGTATTTAACCAGATTCCAAAGAGTCCACAGCACTTTGGTACTGCCAAACTTGTCATTGTTTCATAAAGAGGATATAAAATAGCTTGGGAATATTACCAGTGAGTCTATAATCTCATGTGAAAATATTTAGTGTAAATGAGTTGAACACAATGTTGCATAGTTCATACAGTAGAATTAGTAGTGTAGAGTATCTACTGAACCGCCTAAGTGTACTTAAATGTTGATATCTAATAATGCCCTGACATACTGCTAGGAGCTTGTCACAGGTTGGATTCTCCAGGAAGCAGATGGAGTCTAACATGCAGGATGTTTATTCAAGAATGTCCTTAGGATCAACTCCCATGGACGGTGGGGGAAGGAAACAAGAGTGGGCAGAGGGAAAAATTGAACTGTGATACAGGCCCAAAGGCAGCCTTGGCTGAACCATGGGGAGCTCTGGAGCTAGGATTTGGCCTTTCAGTGTTGTCCTGATTTGGGCCAAAATGACCTGGTTTTATCTCTATGGATTGGTTCAAAAAGAGATTTGACTTTGGGCAACGTGGCCCTTTGCAGCCAAGATGTCTCCGTAGCCGAGGCAATCCACGAAGGGTCAGCAGCTGAGCAACCAAGTTCCTCCCCAAGGGGATTCTGGATGGTATGTCACAGCTCAGCAACCACTCCTGAAGCTCCTGTTGACTGTTCTTGGTATCAACTAGGAGCCTGGCAGTGTGGCACAGCCTCCTCCCCACCGTGTTCCCTGGTTATTGTGTGATCTTCCACCGGTGGCAGGGACCTGATAGCAGAGTGGTTATGCCAGAAGAGGGCATGGTGGAGTCAGACCAGATGTGTAGGTCCCTGGGGCCCAGTTGGCCAGAGAAAACCTCTCACTTATAGCTTTGGAGATTGCCAACATTTGGGGAGTCTGCCATAGCCAAAGTCACATGTGGGACTTCAGGGATGAATAGATACATCAAGTTGTGAAAGTGCCCCAGACCTGACTGTGATGTGATGAGATTAAAGGTCTTTTGAGATCAAAGAATTGCAGGCTGAGCCCAGGTGGAGGCCTGGGTTGGGAAGCTGCATACTTCCTCCAGTATATGAGCTGGGCAGGCTGGCTCTGGCTGAAGTTCCAGAGATGCCATGGATAGCTCTCTAGAACTGCAGTTCCCAATCCCCAGGCCAAAGACCAGGAACAGGACCATGGGCTTCAGCCAACCAGAGGCTGTGGGGGGTGGTGGTCTAGTATTCAAGCCTTGGAAGTACAAGACATCAGAGAGTTCCAGCCAGACATCCCTCCAAAATAGGGAGCACAGTGATGGGGAATCTAGAGGGTAGCACCATTCAGCAATCAGAGGGAGCCAGTTAGCAGGCTCAAATGAAGCTTTCAGCCCTGCCAAGGGAACAGAGCAGGCTGAGTCCCCATACTAGTGAAGTTACAGCAGGAAATACACATCGTGCTCAAAGGGGTCCTGGAGATGGATTTGATGAAGTGACTATTGACAGAGGAGTGGGTAGGGCTAAGGGAACCAAACAGAGGAGTGGAGCACTCAGAGACTAGTAAGAGTGGAAAGCCTTGACCATCCCTAGGCCTGGAGGAACTGGGAGGGGCTGGTGTTATTGGAGCCCAGCCGAGGAGCAGCAGGTAGAGGAGTGTAGCCCCTGTAGCCACCCCCACACCATGGCCTGGTAGGGAGGAAGCAGGTTGAGGAGGAGTGAAATCCATGCTCTGACCTCTCCTTCCTCCTGTTTTCCCATCTCCTGATGCTGTTTCCTATTGCCTGAACCCGCCCAGAAGCCAGAGAACAAGGGAGCTTGGGGAGTGATGCAATTCACAGAGGTCAGCCTCCCAGGGCAGAAAGCAGGATGAAAAGGGCAAAGAATGGATCTTAAGGGGCAAATGGAGACTGATGCAGCACAGTCTGTTACCGGAATAAAGCCTTGAGCTTAGGCAGCCAAACCCCATAGTCAAGGTATAAAGCCAGGTCTAGACTAACAGCTCCTGGGACTTGGTTTGCTGGATGTCAGGACTGGTGCCCCAGACTCAGATGTGGCTCCCCTATGTGTGATAGTGAGGTGGCCTTCAGCTAATAGGAGTAGGCTCCAACAACAAACAAGGAAAACTTAAAGAGGACTATCACGTAGCTAGTCTAGCTTTGATTAGTCCTGCTGCCTTTTGGTGAGAGTTTTTCCTACATGGACAGATGAAAGCTGACTGTCACCCATCATGACTGTTGGCTATGACCTGTAGCCTGTATTCTCAGGGGGCTCCCTTGGTCGTCCCTCTGCATGGCCCCTCAGCAGCCCATGGCAAGACATGGGGCTGTAATTTAACTCTCACTCCATGATGTGACTATCTATGGTCTCAGCATGTTGCCCTGGTGCTGTCACGGCCCGGAGACCCCATTTCCATTCTATTGTGCTTGCTCGCAGGTGGTGGCTATAAAACTGGCAGAATAGGTCCCACTGTTTGGAGCCTGTCTGGTTAAACTCAGAAGTCACATTTTAAAAAATAACACTAAATCGGTTCTTATATAAACTTTGTAACTTGCACTGTGTGACTGGCGTCTTATCTTTTGACGTTTCTGAGAAAAATTGGATGTGGCTTCATTTTATGAGCACTGTAACTGCAGAAGCATTAGCAGTCAGCTCTTAAGCCCTCTCTCTCACACAGCAGGATGACATAGGGCCTTGGCAGTGGGAAGTAGGGGGCAGTTGGGTACACCTTCAGGTACATCTTTGGACACCCCACTTGTTGAGGATCTCCTTTCGGGATTTAGAGCATGGAATGCCCTATGACATTTTATTGTCCCAACAACCTTGCAAGAATAAGTATCATTCCCTATTTATAGATAAGAAGCTGAGACTCAGAGGCATTCCCAAAGGTAAGGATTATAAAGTCAGGGGCTAGTGCTAATTTTTTAAATAAGCAAAGTTATTTCTAATATTTGTGGTTGAATATAGTTGAAAGAAAAGGTTATTAACCATTATCATTAGATTTAAAAAACTGATGAACACATGCCAATTAACTAACAGAGCAATAACCTACTAGGAAACGGTACTTCTGGAATCCACTTTGATCTAATGCATTGGATGGCATCTACTTGAATTGTGCACATAAGCCTACCACTCAAGCTCAAAAAAATCCATATCTCCTTGAAAATTTTACTTGCTCTGGAATGCAGTTCCAAGGAAAGGTTTTCTGTTTAGAAGCCACACCTGTCTTTTAGCTACAACTCACACACAGATGACAACTCTATGTAAGCTTTGTCTAGGGCAAGGGGAAGCAATTGTGCAATATTGGCATTGCTGTAAAGACAGAAATGGACAGAAATATAAGCAACTCTCCTGACTTTATATATGAGCTTTTCCTTACGTTATCAGAATGCTCTTGATTATTTCAAGAAGTATTTGCACAGTCTTCTTCCCAAAATTTATTTCAACTTGACTGGCTTAAATTTAATTATGTTTATGATTTTTGTCAAACTAATTTGATTATTTCTAAGGTCATGTCAACCTTATTAGAAGGAAGAAAATCTAAGAAAACCACAATTTTGATACCATACACACTATTGGCCTTTTCTGCAAATTCATAGATATTTCCCATAGAAACATCCTTTTCCAAGCAAGTGGAGGGGAATAACATGGTGAAATCACTAACATGACTCTATCTGCCTTGCATTTGGGAGGAATAAAAATAACCTTGTTTCAGTGAAGCATGGAATTTAATTGGCTCCCGATCCTTTCCCCTCATGCATCTGGTGGCCAGTACTACAGTAGAAAATTTTAAACAAGAAGGAGACATAATCCAATTAAATTTCCTTTTAAAAATGTCAGAGCAAATAAATCTAGGGCCCATTAGCTCACACACAGCTTTGCTATTCTCACTGGGCAGCTGCTGTTTACTGGGTTTTCATCCAGTGCCATCTTTGCTTCCCATTTCAAGGGTGTGTGATTTTCCAGATCGGCAGCTACATTTTTTTCACCATTGATGAACAAGTAATTTATTGCCAACTTGTTTGACATCTTAAGTAGCTCTAGCGACAGCCAGCTTGAAAGATGTCATAGGGCCCTCTTGGAGACAATGATTCCCAGACACTTTAGAATCATGATTTTGTATCATTGAATTTCACTTTGCATTTTATAGTTCTTCCTTCTTCCAGAAAACTCTATATGGCATGTATCGTTTATGCTCCAGATTATATCAATTTTTGTTCTGAGATTTGGGCACTGTCTCTTGAGTTATCTGGAAGTCACATTAGAGACTCCAGATCCATACACGGTTTGCTAGGAAGTTGCTTTGTTCCAAGCTGTGCTGTGGCTTTCTTAGACATGTTCTTAATTTTGATAACCTCCTCTAG
The DNA here is from genome assembly GCA_004363605.1 of Indri indri. NCBI lineage: Eukaryota > Metazoa > Chordata > Mammalia > Primates > Indriidae > Indri > Indri indri. Next base: position 20,896 of record RJWJ010007199.1, on the reverse strand, counting down.
AAGCAGACTTGGAGACAAGGGTTTAAGTGTAAATAGTTTTTTGGAGGGTAGTGAAAGGAATTAGGGGAGCAAGAAAGGGAAGGGAAGGAGCTACTAAGGGGCATATTATCAAACCAGTTCCAAAAGTGGCTGATTGGAACTTAGCAGCTGGGAAATGCTGGGATCCCAAGTGAGGATAGCACCTCAGAATTATCCCATCCAAAGTGCAAGGGAGCTGCAGTATTCATTCATCAATTTCTATCAGTCATTGTTTGATGCTGCTCTTGGAGTAGAGGAAAGGAAATAATTCATTGGCACTTGTGACTTGACACAGGGGCAGCCAAACCAGGCCTTAGAGGCCAAAGAGAAGCCCAAGGGCAAAGGAACACAGGTGCTGGCAGTTGGAAGGCAGGCTGGTGTGCGCCAAAGTGGAAAGGGTGAGGGGATAGGAAGGGGCACTGGTAGAGCCCGCTACACATAGACAGTTCCAAATGTTCATCGCTAAGGGCTTGTTTTACAGAGACATACGCAGGCTCGTCCTCTTCTGGAACGGGAGGGACCAACTTCTGTGGATGAGCTCTCCTGTTGTAAAAGTACCACACATTTACTCCCACTTCAAACTCACATGCGCTGCTGGGAAAATCATATGATCTGGAGTTTTCTTTGCATTTTATAGTGTAGGATGAATGAAAGGTCAGTGAAGACAGAACATTTTAACTCACTGCCCAGATTTTCATAAAGATTCTATAATGTTTGGAACACTTGCAGATTTATTAGAAAATACAGTTAGGCAGTGGTGTTGTAGGGATTTCTTATGTCACCAAAAACTTTTCATTTTATGAAGGGGCTGACCACGTGATTCCCTTAGGTAGATCCAATTATAGGCAAAATGAAGAAGGTGTCTTTCCCTCTGCTTTATTGACACCTCCCTCACCCCATCCCCTGAGCCCCTGCTGCTTCTTACCCTCCCTTGGATTCCAAAGTTTGATTCATTAGTCCATTTTAAGGCAGTATGTGTGAAAATCTCCCTAAAATTAGTGGTTGGCAATAGATGGATCCTGGGTTCCTCGAACACTACAAATGTGCCTGTGGCATTTATGAAGTATTTGGACAGAAAAAGTTGCTACCACCTGGAACCTAGGGAACAGTGACAAAAGGAAAAATAATCAAGGGAAGTGGTATTGATTCTTGAGAAAGAGTACAGTGGGGTTTGGAGTCATCAGGAAAGCTTTGTGGGAGCCGTGGGGCTTAAAGTGGTCAGAATTTAAAGAAATGGACTACTGTTATCTTTTCATCTTAAATTATCCTTAATTTCAAATCTCATGAAATGACACTTGAGTTTCATTTTGCCCAAGTCTGGCTTATTGCTAATAAATTTGTTTCTCATCTCTAAATTCTTGAGTTGTCATGATTCCAGTATAAGTTCTATTTTTTTCTTTTTTATTCTTAGCATTTAAATCACCATTCCTTGCTCAAAAAACAAACAAAAACAAAACCATGTTTGCTGCCTAATAAACTATGAGGCAGGATCTTCTAGTACTGGTCTGTTTCATGAGAGAATGCATTCCCTGAATACTTCCATCATAGTTATATCAGTTACATAATACATTTTATTATTTCTGTATTGAAAACTTTTCTTTTAAAAACCTGTCAGGAAATAGTGATTTTGAGTGCATATATTTGTACTATTCCTCTATAACAAGATCGAATTTATAAATACCACTTAAGAGCAAAAATTGCTGTAAGTTTTATACTGAAATTTTTGGGAACATGTTGAATAGTGGAGTTGAATGATTATTGATCTCAGCCTCCATTGATTATAACATATTGTTTAATATGTATATAATGGTTTACTACTTTTTGGTGTCAGGAAGGATATTTTACTAAGATCTATGTGGCGTGAGTTGCTCAGAACACCCCTTAGGAATTGGTTTAGCCATCATCTGTCTGAATGGTCATTTCCTTCTTCACACTGCTGGTTGGTTGTTTGGGCTCAACCTCTTACAGGCGGCATTCTTGAGAAAGAAGAGTAGTGTCACCTTAAGAACGGCATTATCTTCTATTTAACTTTTCATGTCGAAAATGATGGGAGCAAATGTAGGATGAGGGCCAGCTGCCTCAGGATAGGCCCACTCCACTGCTCGGCCCAGCAGATAAGCATAGCTCTGGTGCCCCACTGCTGGGGTGGCAGTTGAGGCTCCATCACTGACTGGTGGTTTGATTTTCAGACAATCTACTTAACCCTTCTATGCCTCAGTTTCCTTTTCTGTAAATAGGTTATCATAATAACATCTACCTCTTAAGGGTTTTCTGTGATGACTAAAATAACTTAGTATAGATAAAACACTTAAAAGAGTGCCTGTCATATAGTAAATATCCAATACATTTATTATTATTATTACTACTACTACTAGGTAATTATAGGATTCCTATAACCCTGCAAAGATCTGCAGCCAACTCGTTGTCATCATAAATCATCACTTAAATGCCTTCATTAGAAATGCTGGTACTTGGTTCTCTTCTGATTCGATGATAATTATCAATTGGATTCTAATGTAACACTAGTAAAGATATAGAACCTCTTACATAAAACAGTTAACCTTGACAATAGAATTATAAGCAACCACAGTTACGAAATTTCCCCCTTGTTGATATTAATATTAATTGACCATTGTAGCATATACAAAAAGTTGGTGTATGCACATATACACATATATATATGTATTATACATATTAAATGTATAAAGTGTATATACCTATATATATATGTGTGTGTGTACACACACACACACACACGTATATAAAGTGTCTTATTCTGAAGAGCATACTGTGAGTGATCCAGTGCTCTTTTCATTGTTAATCTAAAAAACGGTAACCAAGCCAGCAGTATAGCTACCAGTTTGGATTTTAAAAATTGAGTTCTTAATGAGTATAGGAAGAGTTATCACTACAATAATGCTGCATAACAAACAACTCTTAAAATTTCAGTGGTTCACAACAAAACACATTTATTTTTCTTGTCTATGAGCCTGTAGATAGTTGAGCTTGGCTGGATTCAGCTGCGCTTGGCTCCATGCTGCAAGTTGGGCCTGGTTTGTTCTACCTTGGTCATTCCAGGACCAGCAGCATCGTGGGCCATGTTCTTCTCATGGTGATGACAGAGGCCCAGAAGACAGAGGCACAGAAGGCTAAGCCAAATGACACCAGCATATTAGAGCCTCTGTTCATAATCCATCTGCTAACAGTACATAGGCCAAAGCCAGTCATGTGGTCAAGCTCATATCAAAGGGACAGGAAAATATACTCCTACTTCGTGAGAGGTTCTACAAAGTCCTATGAAAAAGAGTGTGGGAGTGAAGAATGAAGAAGAATCCAATCTTTCACAAAGTCCTTATGATCCTGAAGTGGATAGTAAAATTTCCACTTTAAAAATAAACTGTTTACCAAAAGCTTATATAAAGACAAGGAACAATTTGATGTTGAATTTCCAAAACTACAATTTGAAATGTGGTTCTAATTGTATTCATCTTTGTTTTTTTTTTTTTTTTCTAGAGGTGTGAAGAGGTTTGGCTTGGAATGCCATTACCTGTTCCTGTGAAATACATTGACTATGTAACTCTTTTGAAGGACATGCTTGGCTTAGAGGAGGACTAACCATGCTGGTTTTGGTCAATTCCCTTTGATTTACTGCTCTAATTTTGCCAAGTTTATTTTAGTAGATATAATTTCATTACAAACAAAAAAGAACAAGGTTCGTATTAAATGGAAATCCATAAACCACAATTAATCTTCTTTTGTCATGTTAGTTTTTCAGAACATCATATTATATTGCTGATGTACCAGCACTATTAAAAATGCCATTAAAAATGTCAACTATTTTTATAATATGTATGGTTTATTAATATCAAAGAATCTTATGATAATTTTCCATCCAACATAATTTGATTCATTACAATATGAACAGAAAATGACTTTTGATGGCTACGCATGACAGCATAAAATCAAATTATATCAGAGCAATAAGTTGTGATTCTATTAAACATTTTTTGAAATCTTTTTGACACATGTTTATTACTTATATAATTAAGTTTTTTAGCAACCCACCTCATCAAAATAATTCTTAAACCTCTCTACAGTGAACGTGTTTATTTTCTGAAGTTAGTAAAGCTATGGAAATAAAAGGAACCTCCTCCTCAACACACACACACACACACACACACACACACACACACACACGTAAAAATTTGGGAGAGAAATTGAAACATATGCAGTGTTTATATTTTTAATGCCCTTTTTCTATCTAAAGTCAGCTTGTTAGCTTAGGAATATATTCATGTATATAAATTTATAGTATGACCAAAAATGTATTATGTCTAAAATATTTAGGGATTTGAATGCTGAAAATTTTGGGAGTTTTTTTGGAGTTCATTTACACACACACACACACAAACACCATGCACCCCACCCCAGAGCTTTAAATATTCTAAAACTACATTCTCCTGCATTTCTCTAGTTCTATTTTTATTTTCCTTCAGTAGAACTCTTGTCATGTAGTATCCATTTGATTAAAACCCATAGCCATGGACCTCTGGGAATTCACTGTAAGAAGTCTAACCCAATCTATCCCATTCTTCAGTGTTAGGTGTTCTCAGAGACAATGGAAGCCTATCAAGACGGGACACACCATTTACCTTTCAGAGACTACTCTGAGGAGAGGAAGAGGAGCTGATGATGTCTCAAGGGCCCCTTCGGTCTCATTATTCTTTCACTCCACATTTCCAGCGGTGTCTTGCCTAGAAATGAGCTGGCTTCTTGGCACTGAGATGTACCAATTTACTCAACAACAATGGCTCTTTCATTTTTTAAAAATTGAAGTTAATCAATAAAGTATTTCTATACATAAAGCTAGGATAATTCCACATGTGCTATTGTTAGAATAGACCCCCCAGGACTTTCCAGTAAATTAGTGTATGCAATTTATATACAAGAACCATCTACCCATAAAACCTAATTTTGACTACTTGATTTTTGTCCCAGGTTTTTTTTTTTTTTTTTTTTTAAGACAACTGACAGTGCCAAGCCATTTTGTCACTTTAAGATTTTTCCATTCCCCAGAGAGCAAGCTTTTAGAAGGATGACACTTTCCTGGAACTTTTCAAGCTGACACATTCATCACTTACCTATTCAACTCTTCAGTCAGTTGTCTTTCCTTCAAGAGTTTAAATATGTAGATAATTTAGCCCTTGTACAGGTTCATAATGTAGTTCATTTGAGAAATGGGAGGAGAAAAAGAAAGGAAACAAACCAATGATAATTCTCCTGAGGTTGTGGGGTGACAGTGGCTCATTCTATTGTAGAGATGTGTGTTACTGCCCTGGTTGTTTCCAGTTCAAGCTCACAATTAGCAATGAAATGGCCATTATAGGAATCATGCCGATAAACATGATACATTGCAGCCATACAGACACTTTAAATAATTATTCTTTTATAACTAAGCCATATACTGAAGAAGATTTATAATTTAGAGATAATATCCCCATTAGTAAAGTTTATGACCCAATAAACAGCTCCCACTAGTTAATAAATGCCAAAGCCATAAAAACAAAGACTATTACTGTAATAGAATTTCTGTACCTCCCTCTTTTGCTGGTGGTCTCAAGACACTGAAGGGAAATGCTATCTTAGGAAAAACATTTATTCTCATTATGTAAATATCAATGAATTGTCTTACAATCCATCTGGAAATCTCCCAGCTCCCCTTGGTCCCAGGTGGTCCTGAAATGCTGATGCATTCTGCTTAGGTTTCAAGCACTAGATAACTCTGGGTTTCAGCACAAATAAACCCTGTGACTAAAATCTTTGGAGGAGGTGGAGAGGTGGGCTGGAATTTCTGCCTCTTCTCTTCCCTCTGAAAAAGAGAAATCCCAACTAGTGTCATTGTTCCAGGGTAATAATTTTGAAAAAAGCTTCACAACCTTTGCATGTACTTGTATTTTTAGCTGCTAACATTTTCTCATTTTGATGGAAAAGTAAGTGCTGCTTTGGATGTCTGGGTGAGTTGAAGGTTAATATAGGCAAACCTTTTGTCCTAAGAACTAATTGTTTTTTAGTATTCTTGGAACTGTGGGAATGATTGATAAAGTCATTTGAAAGCCCAAATCAAATCATGTCTTTTCATACAAAATTGATTAAAAGCTGTTGAAGTTCCCATTAAATAGTTTGTTGAGGCACTGTTGTGAAGTACGATGTTGTCAGCAGATGACTAATTTGCAGTGCTTATTTGCCTTTTAATTCCCTTTTTTACCTAGCTCTTTGAAAAGTAATGTGGATAAGTCTATTGGTTCATTTAATTTTATTTTTTTTAATTTTTTATTTTTAATTATTATGGGTGCATAATAGTCGTATATCTTTATATATTGGTTAACTTTAGCTAAGCTTACTAAAATGGTTAAAATTTCAGACAATAGAGGGGAGGTGCAGAGCACTGTATCTTTCCAGCATTATAATAGTTTAAACATTTTGCCTACTTTATGTATTACCTTTGATTTAATTGGCTGAATACACCATTCTTGGTATTTGTTGTTGTTTTTGTAATGCTAGGCAATTTGAAATTTGGTTATTTGGGGTTGTAGAGCTTCCAGGCTTTCTGAACACCTCAGTCATGAGTTCAGGATATTTAAATTGCCTTTCATTCTTTCAAATGCCAGGAAGTTATTGATGAATAAAATGAAATCTCCTCAAATTATAAAAACCAAAACACAATACTCTTGGCTTTCCAACTTGGATTTATCTTAATTCAAGTAGGGGGTTGCTTCCTAGCCTTTTCCATTTATTTCTCCTTTTGCCTTCACCTTCCTCTGCACATTATTACTTTGCTCTAAATTCAGTAGTTGGAATGTTAATGAAATAGTAGGGCTTTCCACAAAATATTTATGATATTGAATAATGCAGAATCCATTGAATAATGAATTGTCATGCTCCCAACTACATGTATATTCTCTTTAGCTATGAGTATAGATCCCTGAATTTTGAATACCCTTCAAAATTGGTCTGTAAATGACCTTTCAGACAGCTTCCCAATGATGGTATACTTGAGTAATGCAGTAATGCATCTCTGCCCTAATGTTTTTTGGGCAAAGACTGAATTGCTTCAAGTTGAAGGCAGGTTAAGACCTTTTCAAAAACGAGTCTTTTCAAGTTGACTGAGCATCCTCAGAGACATAATGCTTTTCAATTCCCAAGAGAATGTAATGTGTAAAAATGGAAAGCCCACTGAGGCAAGATCAATGAGGCTATTTAGCAAATAATAAACCTGGAGCGATAATGGAGCAAACATCCATTATTACAAAGGGTAGTGCTGACCGTGCAATTAGTTTAAGAGAATTTTGTAACTCACTTCCATCCACCTTCTTCTACCAGGTTATATATTGGTTTAAAGATACATTTTCTTTCAAGGTCAATTGAGCTTCTTAAAACTAAGAATTCTGAGACACCTTTGTCAACAGAGTGGCCAGAATGGGCATCTTCTTTGCATTTCTTCCTGGTCCCCAGTAAAATTCCTTCCAAGGGCACTTTCGAGCCCATTATGTGTCTGGTGTGTGGCACACACAGGAACCCAGGGGTCAGCAAGGCTGCTCAGAAGCAACTGGTAAAAAGGCTAAAAAATGTGGCTGATGAAAAACTCCACAGTGGCTCTGCAAGCAGAGAATTAATGACTCGCTGGAATCAGTAGGAGCCTTTACTTCTAAATACTCATTAGTTAAAGCTGTGAGGCCTGATGTTATGCAAGTTAGAGAGGGAAAGGGGGCCCGCCCCTCCCCATTGTCTATTTTGAACAGAATATGCACATTTAACTCAAAGTGGTGAATGGTTCAAATACATCAAACCACTATTCATCAGTCTCTCAGCTTCCTGAGCACCACCTTACCTCTGTGGAAAGCCAACAATAGAGGAGATCCTTATTAAGACCTCACTATAATATTAAAATCCAGAGGGGCTGATAGCTTGGTAAAAACACGAAAATGCATTCTCCTTTAGAAATAGTTCCACCAAAGTCATCTTTGTGTTTCCTTCTTCCTACTTTGTCTATACAACAAGAACAACTGACTCAAATAAGAACTTGATAAAATTACTTTTGCCTGCTTTTCTCTCCCATGCTAACACTGCTCTTCATTATGGCTTTGAGGCTATCCATTGAATAAAGAACAGGAGCTGAAAAGCCATTTCAGACTGCTGCAAATACCCCCAGCTCTAACTATGGCCGGAGCGAGGAGAGTAAGAGGGCAAGTGGCAGGAGATGGTCATTGCAGAGAGGAGTCCGGGCGAGAATGGGGACCACCTCGTGCGTGTAACTCACATTTAAAGAGTTTGAGCTTCGTCCCAAGGGAATGAGAAGTTACTGAAAGATTTTAATCTGGGGAATGAAAAGATCATGTCTGTATTTAAAAATCTCTGGCTGCTTTACGTATGTGAATTATAAGAGTGAGTTTGGTGGCAAGAAGGCTGATTAGGAGACTGTTGCCAAAGAAGTGATGGGAGGTTTGGATTAATGTAATGTTAGTGAAAAGTCTAGAGATAGATTCAGGACACGTTCAGGATGTTGGAGACGAGGAAGAAGAAGAAATCAAAATTATGACTGGGTCCCTTTGACAGCTGAATAGATGGTGTTGCTGTTCATTGTGCTGAGAAACACCAGAGAAAAATCAGGTGAAGGGAAAAATATCAAGAATTCTGTCTTGGGCATGCTAAATTAGGGTGCCTGTGGAATAGATAAGTGCAGATGTTGATAAGGCAGCTAGATTAACAGGTCTGAATCTCAGCAGAATGGCCTGGGCTGGAGATGCATATTTGAGAATCATCAGAGTATGAATGGTAATTGTGAGTTTGAATAAGATTACCCAGGAGGAGTGTGTGTTGTCTGAGAACCATAGTGCCTGGTATATTATTAATAATAATTTTTTAAAAAACAGCTTTATTAACGTACAATGAACTGCACATAAAGTGTACAATTTGATGAGTTGACATACGTATATACCCATGGAACATAATCCGAATCAAATAATGAGTTGTTAAACTAAATTTGGCCTGAGGTTGCCTCCCTCCTTTGAGTCCTAACATAATGAGCTATAAACGGAAAGCCTGATTTAGGAGTACTGTGTACTTTAGTAACAAACAATTGAGTCTCAGCCAATCACAGAAACTGAGCTTCAGTCAATCACAGGAACTGAGCTTCAGTCAATCACAGGCGGGCAACTGATCAGACCACGTTCAAATAAGGTGAACACGGAGCTGTAACCAATCGAGCTGTTTCTGCACCTCACTAGCATTTTCCCTCCATTAATGCTGCTTCCCCATGCTGTGGAGTAGAGTTCGCTGAACCTCTGGTTCTGAGGGCTGCCTCATTCAAGAATCGTTCTTTGCTCGGTTAAACTCTGTTAAATTTAATTTGGCTGAAGTTTTTCTTTTAACAGAACATATTCATCACCCCTACCAAATTCTTCATGTTCCTTTATAATCACCCCCTTTTGTTAATCCCCATCCTCCACAATACCTCATACCCAGGCAACAACTGAGCAGCTTTCTGTCACTATAGATAAGTTTGCATTGTCTAGAATTTTATATAAATGGAATTATACAGTATGAGCTCTTTTGTCTGGTGATCTTCCACTCAGCATAATTGTTTTGAAATTCATCCATATTGTTGTGTGTATTAGTATTTCATCTTATTACTGAGTAGTATTCCACCGTATGGATATACCACAGTTCATCCATTCACATGTTGGTGGACATTGGGTTGTTTCCAATTATTAGTTATTACAAATAGAGATGCTGTGAACATTCATGTATGAGTGTTTGTATGGACAAAGGCTTTCATTTCTCTTAGGTACATACCTAGGAGTAGAATGGCTAGATCCTATGGTTGGTGTATGTTTAACTTTTTAAGTAACTGTCAAGCTGTTTTCCAAAGTGATTGTACCATATTATATCCCTTCCAGCATTGTATGAAGCTCCAGTTCCTCCACATTTTCACCATTACTTGCATGGGAGCTCAAGACACAATACCCCAAAGTATGGCACCTTGGCGTGCTGAGTACTTTGAACTGAAAGAGATTGGAAGCCCTCAGAAGCAGCCTCAAAGACAGGGTCTCTCTGACCTTCTCCTACCTTCCTCTCTCCATCTCCTCTTTTCTCCCTGAAGTCAGTCATACAAACCAGAATTTCTCTTTTCCAAGGCAGGTCATAGAAACTAGAACTCCTCTTCCCCAAAACAAACCATAAAACCTAGAAAAGGTCATTCTTTGACCTTCCTCCTTCTCCCTTGAAGACTCTTATGTGACAGGTGTCCTTTCCTATATGAAGAGGAAAGGAATGCTGCACAGAGAGGCAAAGAAGAATCTGAACAGACAGGCCTTGCTGGGCTTCCTCCCTCAGTCTGTTACCATCAGATCATAGTCCAGTCACATTTCTAAGTGGTTGTTCATTCTTCATTGAACCTGGGCACAAAAATAGTTTTCCCTGGGTCTTTGGGTCTTCATTTCTGAAGGCCCTGTGTCACATAAAACTTTGATTAAATAAATTTGTTAAGCTTTTCTCTTGTTAACATGTCTTTTGTAATAGGATGATGGGTGAGGAAAGGTATCGTATTTCCACCTTTACATTTGGTATAGTCAATTTAAAATTTTTTAGCCATTCTAATGGGTGCATAGTAGTCCATTAACCCCCCATATCCGTGGGTTCCACATCCATGGATTCAGCCAACCTTGGATGAAAAATATTTTTTAAAAATTGCATCTATATTGAGCATGTACAGACTTTTTTGTCTTATTGTTTTCTAAATAATACAGTATAACAACTATTTACATAGCATTTACATTGTATTAGGTATTATAAGTAATCTGGAGATGATTAAAGTATCCAGGAAGATGTGCATAGATTATATGCAAATACTGTGCCATTTTTTATCAGGGACTTGAGCATCTGTGGATTTGATATATGGGGGAGGTTCTGAAACAACTCCCCACAGATACCAAGGAACGACTATATCTCATTGTAGTTGTTTGTTTTCTTCTTATTGAGTTTTGAGAGTTCTTTATATGTTCTGGATACAGGCTGTTTATCTGATGTGTGATTTCCAAATATTTTCTCTTACGCTATGATTGTCTCTTAACAAGGTCTTTTGGAAAGCAAAAGGTTTTAATTCTGACAAAGTCTATTTTACCAATTTTTTGTTTTATGGATTGTGATGTTGGTGTTACAGATAATAGATCTTTGCCTAAACCAGGGTCACAAAAGTTTTCTTCTATATTTTCTTCTAGAAGTTTTATGGTTTTAAGTTTTCACTTAGGTCTATAATCCCTTTTGAGTTCATTTATGAAGTCCATTTTGAAATCCACACAGTGTGAAGTATGGCTCCAAGTTTTGTTTTGTTTTTGTTTTTTTGCATATGGATATCCAATTGTTACAGTACCATTTGTTTAAAAAGCTATCATTTCTCCAGTGAATTGCCTTTGTACCTTTATCAAAAATTAGTTGTTGATTTATATATGGATTTATTTCTGGGCTTTCTATTCTGTTCTATTAATTTATGTCTCTAACTTTACACAAATATCATACTGTCTTGTTTACTGGAGCTTTATCATGTTTTGAAATCAGTAGTGGTAATTCTCCAACTTTGTTCTCCTTTTCATACCAGTTTTGGCTATTCTAGATCTTTTGCATTTCCATATGAATTTCCAAGTATTAGCTTGTCAATTCTAAAGTCCTGCTAGTATTTTGACTGAGATTATACTGAATCTATGGATAAATTTCAAGAGTATTGATATTTTATAATATTGAGTCTTCTGACTCATGAACACAGTATATCACTCCATTTATTTAAGACTTCTTTACCTCAGTAATGTTTTGAAGCTTTTGGTGTGTAGGTGATACACATGTTTGACAGATTTCTTCCTGAATATTTCAGACTTGTTAATGTTAATGTAAATGGCAATTTTTGAAAATTTTAATTTGATTGCTTGTTCCTAAAAGATAGAAATACAATTAATTGATTTTTGTACATTGATCCTGTATCCTTCAACCTTAATAAACTCATTGATTAGTCTCGTAGATTTTTTATAAATATCATCAGATTTTTCACATAGACAATCCAAAAAGATGATCACAGATGATCATATTTTTCACATAGTACAATGTTGAATAGACGTGGTGAGGGTAGACATACCTTTCTTGTCACTGAACTTAAAAGGAAAGCATTCAGTTTTTCACCATTAAGTATGATGTTAGCTGTAAGGTATTGGTAGACATCCTTTTTCAGATTCAGAAAGCTCCCTTCCATTTCTGCTTTGCTGAGAGATTTAATCAGGAATGGATATTGGATTTTGCTAAGTGTTTTCCCTGCATCTATTGATATGATGATCATATCATTTTTCTTTTAAAATTTTGTTAATATAGTAAATGACATTAATTTTTTGAATGTTTTTATTAAGATGAAATATATATTACATAAAATTAACCATTTTAAATTTTAAAATTCAATGGCATTTAGTACGCCAGTCCCCAACCTTTTGGTACCAGGCACAGGTTTCATGGAAGACAATTTTTCCATGGACCAGGTGAGGGGGTGACGTGGAGCTCAGGCAGTGATGCAAGCGATGGGGAGCAGCTGTAAATCGCCACTCACCTCCTGCTGTGTGGCTGGGTTCCTAAGTTTCATGGAAGACAATTTTTCCATGGATGTGGGACAGGGGAGGGAGGTTGGAGCTCAGGCGGTGATACATGGCCTGGTTCCTAACAGGCCACGGACTGGGACCAGCCATGGCCCAGGGGGTTGGGGACTGCAGATTTAGTACATTCACAATGTTGTACAACCACCACCTCTAGTTCCAAAACAATTTTATCACCCTGAAAGGAAACACCATATCCATTAAGCAGTCACTCCCTATTACCTCCTGCCCTCAGGCCTGGAAACCACTAATCTGCTCTCTGTCTCCATGAATTCATCTTCTCTAACTATTTTATTAAATGGAATTATACACTAGATGACCTTTGTATCTGGCTTCTTTCACTTAGCATAATATTTTTGATGTAAAATGTTGTAGCATGTATTGGTACTTCATTCCTTTTTGTGGCTGAATAATATTTTATTTTATGGATATACCACAATTTGTTTATTCGTTCATGCATCAATGGACATTTGGGTTGTTTTCACCTTTTGGCTACTGTGAATAGTGCTGCTGTGAACATGCATGCACATGTATTTATTTGAGTACCAGTTTTCAGTTTTTATGAGAATATACCTAGGAGTGGAGTTGTTGGGTCATATGATTATTCTACATGTAACTTTTTGAGGAACTATCAAACTGTTTTCCATAGAAAACCATTTCACATTCCCACCTGCAATGCATGAGAGTTCCAGTGTCTTCACATCTTCAGCAACACTCGTTTTTTTCCATTTTTAAAAAATTATAGCTATCCTGGTAGGTGTGAACTGATAGCTCATTATGGTTTTGATTTGCATTTCCATGAAAAGATGTTGAGCATCTTTTCACAGGTTTGTTGGCTATTTGTGTATCTTCTTAAGAGAAATGTCTACTCAAGTTCTTTGTCTACTTTTTAATTGAAAATGACATTGATTTTTGAATGTTAAACCAACTGTGCATTACTGGAATAAACCCTACTAGGTAGTGATGTGTTCTTCTTATATACTGCTGGATTCAATTTGCTAAAATATTATTTAAAAATTTCTCCTATGAAATTCCTTGAAAGGTATTAATCTATAGCTTTCTTTTGTTGTCATATCTGTCTGGTTTGGGTTTCATGATAATGTTGGCCTCATGCAATGAGTTGGTAAATACTCCTTCCTTTTCAATTTTATGGAAGAGTTTGCATAGAATTGGTATTGTTCTTTCCTTAAACATTTGGTAGAATTAACCAGTTTGGGCCTGCAGTTTGCTTTGTGGGAAGGTTTTTTAAAACTACATCCTCAATTTCTTTAGTAGATATGGGGCTATTCGTGTTATATATTTCTTCTGTGGTGAGCTTTGGTAGTTTGTGTCTTTAAAAGAACTTGTCCATTTCATCTTGGTTGTTGAATGTATTGGCTTAAAGTTGTTCATGGTATTTAATTCTTATCCTTTTACTATCTGAAGAGTCTTTAGTGATGTCACGTCTCTCTTTCCTGATATTGGTAACTTCTCTGTTCTTTTCTTTTTTCCTGATCAGTCTGGCTAGAGAGTAATCAGTTTTATTGATTTTCTCAAACAAGCAATTTGTTAGTTATTTCATTAACTTTCTCTAGTGTTTTTCTGTTTTCTATTTCATTGATTTCTGCTCTGATCATTATTATTTCCTTTATTCCACTTACTGTGGTTTTAATTTTTTTTTTTTCTGGTTTCTTAGGGTAGAAGCTGAAGTCATTGATTTCAGGTCTTTTGTCTTTTCTAATGTAGGCTTTTAGTGCTATAAAATCCTCCTAAATACTGCTTTAATGGCATCCCACAAATTTCGATATGTTGTATTTTCATTGTCCTTCAATTACTCATTCAGTTACTTCTTATTTCCTTTTGATTTCTTCTTTGATCTACAGGTTATTTAGAAATGTGTTATTTAGTTTCAAATATTTGGAGATTGTCCAAAGATCTTTCTGATGATTTCTAATTTAATTCCCTATGGTCTGTGAACACACTTATATGACTTATATACTTTTAAATTCATTGAGATTAGCTTTATGGCCCAGAATATGGACTATCTTGGTAAATGTACCACTTGCACTTGAAAAGGATGTGTATTCTATGCTTCTTTTGTGGAGTGATCTATAAATGTCAATTAGGTCAAGTTGTTTAAATTTTCTATATCCTTACTGATTTTCTATCTACTTGTTCCAACAATTATCAAGAGGAGGGTATTGAAATTTCTGACTATAATTGTGATTTTATCTGTTTCTCCTTGCAGTTCTATCAGTTTTTGCCTCATGTATTTTGAAACTCTGTTGATAGCTGCATGAACATTTAGGATTATTATGTCCACTTGATTAATTGACCCCTTTATCATTATATAATGAATGTCCTTATCCCTGGTAATATTCTCTGTTCTGAAATCTACATGGTCTGATAATAATGCCACTGCAGCTTCCTTTTCATTGGTGCTACCGTAATATATTTTTTCTACCTTTTTCTTTTAACTTATGTGTATTTTTATGTTTGAAGTATCTTTCTTATAGGCAGCATTTAGTTGGGTCTTGTTTTTTTTATCCCATTTGACAACTGTTACCTTTTAATTGGTGTGTTTACACTACTTGCATTTAATGTAATTACTGATGATTAGATTTAAATCTATCATCTTGCTATTTGTTTCTATTTGTCCAATTTTCTCTTTGTTTCTTTTTCCTTTTGTTCTTCCTTCTTTTAGATTAATCAGATTTTTTTATGATTCCATTTTATCTCTGTTGTTGGATTATTAGCTATTGTTAGGGAGAAAAGCTTTTCCTCTACACTTTTATTTTCAGTAATTGGGGTCTGCAGATTAAACCGAAAAACGCAGATTAACAAGAGAAAAAGAATTAATTATGTACATACATATGAAAGTTTACAAAAATTGTGACACAAGGAGGCAGTTAGAAGGTAGGGTTCATATACCATCTTAATAGGGGATGGGGAGGGGCAGAGAGACACTTCTGGGAGAACAAATGACTTATTAGAAGGGAGGGAGAAAGGGCACTCATGGAGAAACAAATGACTTTTTGGAAAGATAGATGGGCCCTTAAGATAAGAGGTGGGAGATGTGATAGTTTTGTGACAATGTCTCTTTGTGTATGGTGCCACCTTCTTATCTGAGAAGAGAAGACTAGAGCTGCTTCTGGGGAGGGATTTATGACAATTGAGTTCTTCTGGGAGGCTCTGCTTTTAGGCAGAGAAGGGATTTCAGAAGCTCAAATGCCTTTAGCTCAAAATAATTTTTATGCCACACTGGTTTATTCTGGACCCCTTCACTGTAACTCTTCAGTTTGTTATTATATTAGTTGTTTTAGGGTTTGCAGTACATGCCTTTAATTTAGCACAATCTATAACACCTTCCAGTGATGGTGTGGTATAGTATAGTACAATAATCTTAAAATAGTATACTTCCATTTCTTTCCTCTTAAATTTTGTGCTATTGTTATATACTTTACTGTTACACATGTTATAAACCCCACACTGCATTGCTATTTTTGTTTAATAGTCAATTATCTTTTAAAAGAGATTTAAATAACAAGAAAAAAGCTAATATATTTACCCATGTAGTTCCCATTTCCTGTGCTTTTTTTTTTTTTTTCTCTGTACAGATCCGTGTTTCCATCTGGTATCATTTTTCTTCTGCCTGAAAGACTTCCTTTAACATTTCTTATAGTGTGGGTCAGTTGGTGATGAATTATTTTGCTTTCCTTTTAAATGTCCCAAGAGATCTTTATTTTGCTTCCATTTTAGAAAGATACTATCACAGGGTATAAATGCCTAAGTTGAAAGTTTCTTCTTTCTCTATTTTCAATACATTACTCCTCTCACTTCTGGCTTTCATTGTTTCATGAAAGAAATCTGTCAACCTTATTTTTGTTCCTCTATATGTAATGTAAGTTTTTCTTTGGCTAATTGCAACATTTTCTACTTATCACTGGTTTTAAACAATTTGTTTATGATGAGCCTTGGGATAGTTTTCTTGTGCTTGAGGTTTGTTGAGCTTCTTGGATCTTTAGATTTATAGTTTTCATAAAATTCGGAAAATTTTGGGTGATATTTTCTTCAGGTACTTTTTTAGTTCCTACCCTTCTCTCTTCTCCATTGGTGACTCCCATTACATGCATATTAGGCTGCTTAAAGTTGTCCCACTGCTCACCAATGCTCTTGTTCACTCTTTTTTCATTCCTTTTTTTTTTCTGTGTGGTTTGTTTTGGATGCTGTCTTTTGCCAAGTCTTCAAGTTCAGTAATAATTTTTTCTTCAATATATAGGAGAATTAATCTGCCATTAATCCTATCCATTGTATTTTTCATCTCATATTGTAGATGATGTTAGATTTAGACCTTTTTATATCTTTCATGTCTCTACTTAACATGCTCATTTTTTTTCACTAGCTTCTTATATGTATGGAACAAAGTTATAATAATTACTTTAATGTCCTTGTCTACTAATTCTATCATCTGTGCGATTCGTGTCTGTTTTGATTGATTTTTCTCTCCATTATGGATAATATCTTCGTGCTTTTTTGCATGCTTGCTAATTTTTTATTAGATGCCAAACATTTGGACTTTTACCTTGTGAGGCACTGAATATATTTGTATTCTTATAAACAATTTTGAGCTTTGTTCTGGGCTATGGTTAAGTTACTTGGAAACAGTTTCCTTCTTTCCGGTCATGGTTTTAAGCTTTGTTAGGCAAGATGAGAGCAGCCTTTAGTTTAAAGCTAATTTTTTCCCCAATACTGAAGGAAACCCTTCTTAATACTTTACCCAATTCCTCATCATTACTAAAGTTTTTGACTCTGACTTGCAGGAACAAGAATGTGGTAGGCAGAATTCTAAGATGTTTCCCAATGACCCACACCTTTATATAATCCCTTTTCCTTTGAGTGTGGTTGTAAACCGTAAATATAATGGGATAGTCATTACCATGATTAAGTTATGTTATCTGACACAATTGATGTTAAGACTGATTACCGTGGGTGGACCTAACCTAATCTGATGAGCCCTTAAAAAGGAGTAGGCTCTTCCTGACAAAAGAAATTTGAAGCATTTGAGAGATTCAACATGAGGGAGATTCTCCTTTGATGGTTTTGAAGATGGAGAGGGCCACATGGCAAGAACCTGAGATCAGCCTCCAGGATGAGAGCAACTCCTGCTCTAACAGCCAGTGAGTAAATGGTACCTCAGTCCTACAACTGTAATGATCTAAATTCTGCCAACAACTTGATGGAGCTTGGAAGTAGATTTTGCCTCAAAGCCTCCAGAAAGGAACTCAGCCCATCTAACACACTGGCAACAGCCTGTGAGACCCTAAGCAGAGGACCCGCTAACCCACATTTGGATTTCTGACTTAAAAAACTATGAGTTAATAAATGGGTATTTTTTTAAGCCACTAATTCTATGGTAGTTTGTTGCATAGTAATTGAGAATTAATATAAGGAACTATTCTTGGCCTTATGGGACTTCTGAGGACTTTTTTATCATCCTTTTATCATCCTCAACTCTTTTCTTGGCCTTAAGTTTTCCCCTCACATGTGTATGCTGATCAATACTGGGTTGAAGACTCAAGTCCACCTTGACTTGACTCAAGGTGGAAGACCCTCTACGGATATTTGTAGTTCTATCTTTGTATATCTCTCCATTCCAGCACTCTGCCTTGAGAACTCCAGCCTCCTTGGCCTCCTTGGCCTCCAAACTCTGTCTACTCAACTCAGGGAGGCTGCTAGGTTTTGCATAATATCCTTCTCCTTGCACTTTAAAATTTCTCTCCAGGCTGTCCATACAGCTCATTTGTTTCCTGTCTCTTAGAGATCCCCATCTCATTGGTTGATGTCCAATGCCTTAAAAACTGTAGCTGCATATGTTTTTGCTGTTTTTTAGTTGTTTCAAGGCAAAAGTAGAAGATGTAGCTTTTTTTAGTAGGGTCATATAGTTATATAATTTTTAGTTGGTAGTGTTCCAGTTTTGTACTTTAAAAATAAACCTCCTGCTAAACATTTTTCTGTTTGGCTCCATGTGTATCATCCTTCTTGGTAGTTTCCACAGTATTTAGCATGATGCCTTACGTATAGTAGGCACTCAATATATGTGTAACTTTTATTTTTTAAATTTAATTTTTAAAACTCACCATTTATTTGCAGCAAACTTTCAGAAGTACTGTGAGTACTATTACTTGATTTCACATTAGTTTTCAAAAGTGTCATTGTATAACTACACCCAAACTAGATTAGTATAATATATGGATATATACATGTAAACATAAATGTATGTTACACTACCTTAGTCTGGCTTACCCTGAAAACAGATCTTAAGAATAAGGCTAGTGGACAGGTAGTTTATTTAGAGGTGTCATTCCAGGAAGCAGGTGTTCACAAGAAGCAGGGTGGAAGAGGGAAGGAGGAAAAGAACCAATCCAAGCACAGATAGAGTTGACCACCATTATAGAAGATGGGTGCTCAATCCAACTGGAACCTTCTGTAAAGTGTTAAGAAATGAGTCTCAGAACTGTCTGCTCAAGGGTCAAAGGCAGAAATCATTTATCTATTGGCCCCTGTTCTCCATTGGTCGAGTGGCCCCATGTGTTTTAAACTCCCTCACACCTTCTGGTTCTCCATGTGTGGATTCAGAAGAAGTTCCTACTGATAGAGTCAAAGGAGCCCCAGGACAGGAAGTGAGAAGAATATGACACCAGCCGAGAAGAGGCATTGTCCAACTGCACCTGCCTTCAGCCAGTCTAAGTTTGAATGGAACTGGTTGCTGCAGTAAAGCCTGGAGTAAGAGAAGTGGCTAAGAGGATTTTGGAATGGTATAGAGGGGTTACCCAATACAGATATCATTCTGCAACTTATTCAACAATAGAATCTTTTATATTAGTTTTTAACAGTCTTTTAAATTGATATCCAAGTTGCCTCAAGTTGCAGAACACTAAGGCCTTATAAGGAAAATCTCATTTCCCTTATAGGGAAAATCTTAAAAGCAGCCACAGAAAAATGACATATTATGGACAAAGGAACAAAAATAAGCATTTCAGCAGATTTTTTCATAAACAATGCAATCAAGAAGATAATAGACTAACAACTTTAAGGTACTGAAAAGGCAAAGCTAACAATGTAGAATTCTATTCCAAGTGAAAATATTTTTCAAAAATTAAGGCAGAATAGGTACTCAAATAAATACTTATACACGAATGTTCATAGCAGTACTCGTCTCAGTAGCCCAAAAATGAAAACAACCCAAATGTCCATCAACAGATGAACAGATAAACAAATTCTGGCATATACATACAGTGAAACGTTATTCAGCCATAAAAAGGAATGAGGCACTGATACCTGCTACAGCATGAATGAACCTTGAAATCATTATGCTAAGTGAAAGAAGCCAGATACAAAAGGCCACATATTGTATGATTTCATTTATATGAAATATCAAAAATAGGTGAGTTCATCAAGACAGAAAGCAGAGTGAGCTGGAGAGAAGGAGGAATGGGGAGTGACTGCTTAATGAAGACAAGTTTTCCTTTTGAAGCAATGAAAATGTTCTGGAACAAGATAGAGATGGTGGTTGTACAATATGGTGAACATACTAAATGCCACAGAATTTTACACTTTAAAATGGTTAATTTTATGCAATGTGAATTTCACCTCAATAAAAATATATCAGTTATGGGATTGCTGGATCGAATGGTACTTCTAATTGTATCTCTTTAAGGTATCTCCATATTACTTTCCACGAAGTTGTGCTAGTTCGCAGTCCCACCAGCAGTGTATGAGTGTTCCTATCTCTCCGCATCAGCGCCAACATTTATTGTTTTGGGACTTTTTGATAAAGGCCAGTCTCACTGGGGATAAGTGATATGTCATTGTGGTTTTGATTTGCATTTCCCTGATGATTAGAGATGTTGAGCATTTTTTCATATGTTTTTTGGCCATTATTCTGTCTTCTTTTGAAAAGTTTCTGTTCATGTCCTTTGCCCACTTTTTGATAGGGTCGTTTGATTATACTGCATAAGAAAGACACCTGTACCCGAATGTTTATAGCAGCACAATTCACAATTGCAAAGATGTGGAAACAACCCAAGTGTCCATCAATATATGAGTGGATTAATAAAATGTGGTATATGTATACCATGGAGTACTATTCAGCTTTAAGAAACAATGGTGATATAGCACCTCTTGTATACTCCTGGATAGAGCTGGAATGCATTCTA